>JASANE010006801.1:0-19165 GCA_030248225.1 Trileptium ribeirensis
AAAAAACGACAGGACACAAATTCGAGGAACCGACTAAATGGGATCTTCAAATGATCAGTACCTTGTAGAAGAAAGGTACAGCACAGTAAAGGTACAGTAAAATGAATGTGATTATAACACATGGAGTGTAGAATAAACACTTTCGCTCTGTAGAGGAAACACTTTTGCTGTTTCCAGTCGCCTCCCTTTACTACAAATACGTTTGTTACATGTTATTCTGTAGGAAGCTTGACATTATTGATTTATGTGGTTCTAAGATAAAATAATAGAAGGTATATATATATACTATAATTTTCTGATCAGTGGTCAGAGACACTGTTTAGGCTAGCGTTGGGCAACTAGTGTCCGTCAGTTAGATGATAATGATGATAAGTTTCTAATCACAATGTTATAAATGAGACCAACTGTTATACTGCTCGCACAGTTTCAGTGAATACAGTTCATTGACAAGGACGCAGTTTCTGGCTGCGTTGCAGATAACGTTACTTTACTTCAATGTAGACTGATTTACAAAGTTTGCAAACGCACTGGCTTGTGCTTGACGCAATTCATGTTAGCCAAGCTTACAACTAAGTACTTCTACATAATCCATACTCTGTTACCGAGTTGGACCCGCTTAAATTTCATATACCCCGCAGACTTCTGCATGTGTAAAATAGCTGCTACAAGCATTGACCTGGCTTTGTTTTGTTAGCGAACTCCTGCAGGTTAACATAACAGTTCCAGCTGAAATTATGTGTCCTATTTACGTTTCATACTGTAAATTACTGAGTTATTGTTTTCTGTTGCTTGGTTGTATTGGAATTTGAACATTGTTTATATGTTACATACGTAATTTTTGGACCACAGATGAAGCAAAAATGCGAAAAATTTCTTACAAAATTTTTTAAACCGGAATTCCGGTTCCGGTATGGTTTTTGCACTTTGCCGGAACGGCTTTTCCGCGATTGTAGATATATTCACAACATTAAGCTTCTTTATACGAACCTGGTTCTATAACAATATTTCGCACGCACGGCTAGTGTTTAAGAATTTTTTGCTTATACAAGATTAGCATCTCGCAAGCGAGGGTGAAACAGAGCTTCATTTAGTGTTGTGTGATCTCCTGTTTTGTGTTTGATATATTGTCCTAACACTTCTGGAACCCTTGATGAAGCCTTATAATGCTGGTCTAATAGGAGTTAAGAAACATTACGATAATATGCACATCACAAAACCTAAAATGGCGTATCTGACGGAGCAGAAAACAGCGCATGGCCAAATAAGCGATGACATAATAAAATCGTTTCAATAAATCGGGCCCGTGGACAATCGACCTTAACCCACTTGAAACCCAATGAAAAGCTCGCTGAAACGCCAATATTCATTGCGGACCCTACATAACCAAACCATCGTATTCCGCGTGATTGTGGAAATCGTGTTAGTCCTGAAGCCTTGAAGCCAACCCCTGAAAGGGTGTAATTGTGGTCTACTTAGACACTAGATTACAAGACCCATCATATTAAGCAGGATTTATTGCGCCAAACACACTGGCTTGATGGCACAAGTACTCAGTAACATGCCCAAGTAGAAAAAATTTATATTTATGGCAAAGGTGCGACTAATCATTTTCGGGCACGCAGCGTCCCAGGAAATGGTCCCACAAAAAAAAGTGTTGTTCGCCAAAGTTGCAAATCCCGATGGCTGACTCTTGGTCCGGTTACGATGTGACGTCTCTCGAGCGCGATATGAGCAGAGAAACACAGGTCCATACATGGCCCGATATGGCAAAAATAATTAAAACCCAAGTTTTTGGCCATTTCGATGCGGAAGATGAGGTCGGGGCTCTAAGCGTTCCGCCAATCACATCATTTTGCTGTCGAAGAAAAATATCCAAATCCATCGACCCGAACATAAGTCAACAGACAAAAATAAGGATTCCTACGATATCGCTCCCAACGCCCTCGATAGAAACTCCGCTCGCTTTGTTCGCCCGTTTCAGTTTTCAACCCCTCTCTGGGGCCTGGATTCTCAACAGCTTCTACGCTGCAAAACTATTGACATACCTTGACCAGCTGCGACTTCCAGTCCGTGAGGCAGCGTGGGTACCCCTGTTGGAACAACAGAGGACGTGCTTGGTTCCATAAGACTAATCATTGGCCTTAGGTACTGCAGATCTGGCAAAGCACTGTTTTGCTGCTGTTGACCTTCGGCCACGATATTGTTTATAATCGCTGTTATATTGCTACTCTTCATACTGTTCCTGCCGCCCGGACTGTCCAGAATTCCTGCCGATGCCGTTGTAATTCCAACATTATTGGTTGTAGTGCTAATATCCAAATTATTTGAGTTGGCTAATAATCCGGTTGTATTCGTCGCATTCAAACTAATAGGATTTCCCTTGACCGCAGTGGCGGCCGACAGAAGATGATAGGTATCGTTCGGTGTGGAGCTGCTAATAGTTGCGTTGACACTAGCTACCGAACTGTTATTGCCAATGATGTTACTTGCTAGATTCGGCTCACCAAGGGTCTGTACAACCATACTCGCAGCACACGCGAGGTCCGACAACTGAGTGAGGGCACCAGTCGCCTCTTCGCTACAACTAGAAATCACAAAATTTTTGGTACCACTGTTCCCCGTAGCATAAGTTGTTACAACACCTGCCGAATTGGGACATGCCAGACCAGCTAGGCTAATATCTGCTGCAAGCGATTGTGAAGGAACCATTAAAGCATTTTCGATAATTGTAGCTGAAGACGACGATGCTTGACACGGTATAACGACAGTTGTCGCTCCTCCAGATACGGGGTTTACTAAATCGAATAGTCCTCCACCCCCAACTGACCCGGGCATCGACCTGAGCGATAAATTCGTCCCGCCTGCGGTCAGTTCAGCCGAAGCACAGCCTAACTGACTGCGTTTACTCAAAGGTGATACGTTACAACTAGTCGTGCCCAAACCAACCGGAGTAGACAGGAGTGTAGTTGCGGTATTTTGGCCAAATTTGGTTGATGTAGCAGCTGCAATAACTTCGCGGCCGTTCGACAGGCCTCCAAGGGCAGCAACCTCGGCGACTCCTCCAGGTACAGATGACTCGCCTATCAAAAACGGAAGGGTTGCCGGGTTTGGTCGAGTAACTACCCCTGTTGCCCCGTGAAGTTGGCTAGTTGCGAGATCTCCATGATTTGATGGCGACAAGGACGATGAATTTCGCTGAATTCGCTGTTGCTGAGGCTGGTGTAAATAGACGTGATTCAAGTGTTGTTGCGTTGAAGCGGCGGCGCGATTATTTGCTAAAACAAATAGCTAATGTTGACAGCGTATAACCGGTAGAAAGATCAATCATTTCACTAGACATGACCGAAATTCCTCAGCAAAAAATAATAATTGACAATGAGATCATTTAAAAATTCGCATTTAAGTTTTGCTCGTAACCGATTATCGCAGACTTTTTATGTTGTCTAAAAATAGCGGCGAAGTCTTAGGCTAGCTAAAACCACGGCATTCGTGCACCATTCTTAATTTAGGCTAGCATCTGCTCCAGATGGGCGAATTTTTGCTGTCCTCAACCATATGTTTATAATGTTGAGCAACCTTTTGCTATATAGGTGACTTGAATCTGGTTCCCTTTGCTGCAGGATAAGTACGTGAACCACTAAGCCATTTTGTCCGCTTGCTGTGTTCCTTAGGAAAGGTCGAAGAAAAATGAGCGCACAGCAACGTATGTGCCAATATGGACTGAGAATACACTGCTCGAAGAACATAACGCCGAGAAATGTAGAGTTGGCCGGCCCACTTGGATTCATTGAGCTAATACAAAGCCACCTACGAGTTTTTAATCCGGATGTTTCATAATTTAATGCTTAACTATAAATAAATCAAAACGCAGAAAATAGACTGTATATAATTATAATATGCGCGTTAGAAACTTATGGTTACCATTTCCTAAATCAACTGGCATCCTTCGAAATTCAATACATAACCCGGAAAGCCACAGCTTACCTAAAAAAGCCTGAACGGACTGATGCTCTGCTGTCTCTGCAGATATTCCATCGCGTCCCAGAATGGACGCAACAGCACTACCACAGTTATTTTCACACGAAGGCGAGACACACCCGGCACCAAACTGATGGCTCCCTGATTCTTTAACGGGTACGCTTAGGCCACCGGGCGACAATAGGCCCACCACAGAGCAATTGTTGAGCTGCTCCGCGGTAGTGGAACTAGTGCCGGCCCTCTGAGCCACGAGTGGATCTGAATTATGATGATGGTTACTTCGTGGCGGAGTCGACGGTATCAGTGGTACTGGAGCTTGCTTGACTTGTAAGAAACTAATCATAACGTTGAGCGATTTACGAATAAAGTCCACAATTCGTTTGCGAAGGCAGCTATCGTCGATTCCAGCAAGGTTATTTGGGACTTTGGTGAACAAAATCAGGAGAAATGCCTAAAAAGCGCAAGGACATATGCAAGTATTCATGCCACCAACAATAAATGTGACCAGAAGTAATACGTTTAAGCTGGAGTGACTATGATTAAAGGCCGACGGAAGCAGTATTACAGGCTATTTACTCTACTTCGAATGCTAAAACACTAGGTTAGAACCAAAAATATTTGTACGATAGTTACAAGTACCTGCAAATACCTAGCGTATTGAAAAAAATTCACCCCCACTTTTAAACATCTATGGACAATAACACGACAATAACCATCGTGCCGCGATGGTTGAATGGTTAGAGCGTTTGACTTGTAATACACTGGCCGTGTGTTTCAGTCCCGCTCTGACCATAAGATTGCAGCAATCCTCTTGAGCAAGGTATTAAGGTACGTTGTGCTACAGCAAACCCAGCTGTTCATCCTTAATTGATAGATAAATTGGTAGCTGCATGCTGCGAAAATCACCGGCTTGGGGACTCCGCAAAGTTCTGGTTATCGCTCCAGACCCCATTCGGGCCGAAAAGCGAGGTAACGGAGATCGGCGCCGCTCCCAGCTGCGCTAGTTCGCGGGGGAAAAATTTGAAAATTTTTTTTGATTTTGATTCTTAAATAACACGATACCTCCAAAATCTCCCCATGTTTAGAAATATAATGATGATAAATTTCCTATGTTATGAAACAGGTTTTGGCTACTCGCCGAGAATAATTTTGCGTTTTCCGAAATGTTTCCAATTTGGTGCTGATTTTTACTGGTTCACGGCTTACACTGTTACCATAGCAACAACATCATTGTCCATTTCCAAATTTGACAGTCACAAGCCAAGCTAACATAATGTAAGTACAATGTAGTTCCCGTCATTCGCTGAAATTTTTGACAAGGAAAAAGGGTTCGAAAGCTAAAAACTATCAAAATACAGAGTTTTTCGATGCAAACCGTTGACATAGTAGCAAATCGCCAGTAACACCACACAGACAAATGTCATAAAGTTTCTAAATGTGGATAAAAGAACAGCAATTTTAAGCATCAATTTATTTCCATAATATAGGTATGAAATTTTAGTAAATAATTTTGTTGAACGGAGCGAAGCGAAGCGTTTTTATTTTCTGTCTGGGATTAAAAAGGTCGATGTCCGTCCGTTCGTTAGTTCGTTCGGTCCGACGGATCTCAAGAACCACTGAACCGATTTTAAAAAACTTTTTTGTTTAAAAGCCTATCATGTCAGAGTGTGCACCTGATATTTGGGATTAAAAAATTTTGAGTGGTTAATTAGTAATTAGCTAATTAGTTAAGCTTATGCAGCTAAAATAGAGAATTTCGCAATATTTGTGTTTTTATTGAAATAGAATCGTTTCAATCAAACCATTATAGGTTTTTTGGGTCGAAGAATTCAATATAATATTTTTACCAATGATAAAGCCCTATGCAATGTAGTTATTTGAAGAACATAAAATTGAGTACATTCGTAATGCCACAGCCCAAGCTCCGCTCACAAATGTAGTTCCACTACCGACTAGTTAATTTTTGTTTAAATTGGAGGCTGGAGGGAGTTTTTGTGAAAGTAAAAAAATTGTCGGGGAAATTGACCCACGGAAAGCCCAGAAATTTTGCAGCACCGGGGGCACGTTTTGAATCAAAAGCTGCCGAAAAATGACAAGTCAAATCTCCCCCATTTTAGAAAGCCCAGATATATATTACAATAAAGAGTAACCAGTATTCTGGTTCCAGCAAAAATGGTAATTACAACACATTTAAGGTTTCTTGGATATCTTAGTGACACAATCATTACCAGTCCGTGTTCACATTGAGTGCCATCTGAATCGCACATGTATCTTATAGAGAGTGTCAAGACACTGTATTCGATCCGCTCTAATATAGAATGCGCAATTTTTTGGATCCGTATCTATGAAGTGGTGGGAAAAATAAATACATACACATATACGCGCATACGGTAAGTATACAGTTTAGTCGTATCGGATAGGATGCCGTGTGCACACATTAGGATCGGATCAGATGCAATGCGGACACGGCCTAATGATCACTACGTTAGGACTATAGAAACAACCTACATGGTCTCTAAAATCTTGCTACCAATTACAACTTACTTCCAGAGAAATAAACTTGTACTGATAGAGCATTTCTTCAGCGCCAAAGCCTGGACCCCTCATCCCGTCTTTCCTCGTTAAGCCGAGTCCTCCGGTACCAACTATTGACGGATTAATCCCTCCAACACTCTGCTGGCTGAATAGCGGATATACCGACTGCGCCGTAAGACCAAACAAACTCAAGTAGTCTTTAAGGAGATCAAAAAGTGTCGCAGCAGCTGAAGAGTCTTCTGCAGACACTGTCGCTGATCCTGTGGCGTAAGGGTAGGACCCGCAGCGTGACATGGACGGAAGTTTCGGGTACATTGCAATCGGACTGAGAGCGTCACGCGTATTGACCGATAGCTGATTGGCGATTACATAGACGGCTAGGCTGAAAACAACGATAAAGAGTTTGAATAACTGAAACCCGACACAGGTGAACACCGTGAACTAATCTAAGCTAACAAATGGAACTTTGACGCTCGCGGAACCTGGCTTTCCAAACTGTCCCCAAAGTACCTGGGGCAGCGAACTGGGACCCCAGGTCGAACAAGGATGCAGATGGGTGAGAAAAATTCAGTTTCCCTATAAAGAGCACAAATTCGCAGTAAATATATAACAATAATATAAATTGTATACTGAAACCCTAAGAACGGAAATTTGAGCGTTTTTAGTCCGCAGGGAAAATGTAAGATTTTTTGAGTCCCATAAGAAAAATCTGGTGTATCTTTTGCCTCCCTAAGAAAAATTTGGGTATTTTAGTAGTGCAGAAAAATAACTGCGGGATGCGGACTGAACTGGGGAAGCCAAGAATACGTGGGGCCTGAGCTGGGGGCACCCGGGCGGAGATCAAAATACCAGCCCTGTCCCTCTCCGTTGACTAGTAACGGTGCGACCAACTTTACAATTTGTCTGGACAGGTGCATCTCAGGGAGTAACCGGAATTCCGGTTCCGGCGAAAATCGTGTTCCGGTTCCGGCAAACGGCAAAAACCATACCGGAACCGGAATCCCGGTTTAAAAATTTTGTTTGAAATTTTCCACGCTTTTTGCTTTATCCTGTAATCCAAACAGATGTAATATATATTATACAATGATCAAGCTCCAATACAACCAAGCAAAAGAAAAGATTAACTAACCAAGTTGCCGTGTAAAACGTAAGTAGGGCACATAATTTGAGCAGGAATTTTTCAAAATAACCTGCAGGAGTTTGTTAAATCAAAGCCAGGTCGATGCTTGTAGCAGCTATTTTATACATCCAGATGTCTGTTGGATACGTTTGAATTAAACCAGTTCAAATCGGTAACAGAGTATGGCTTATGCAGAAGTACTTAGGGTATGCTTGGCTAACATAAATTGCGTCAGGCACCCGCCAGTGCGCTTGTAAACTTGGTAAATCAGTTTAACTTGAAGTAAACTAACGTTATCTGCAACGCAGCTAGAAACTGCTTTCTTGGCAATGAACTGTATTTATTGAAACTGTGCGAGCAGCATCACAGTGTGTCTCATTTATATATAGCATTCTGATTAGAAAGTTATCATCATTATGATCTAACTGACGGGCGCTGTTTGTTCAACGCTAGCCTAAACAGTGTCTCTGACCACTGATGAGAAAATTACCTTCTATCTATTATTTTCTCTTAGAATCATATAAACCAATAATTTTAAGTTTCCTACAGAAGAACATGCAACAAACGTATGTGTAGTAAAGGAAGGCGACTGGAGACAGAGCGAAAGTGTGTATTCTACGCTCCAAGCTTTGTAAGCATATTCAATTTGTCGCAGTATATGCAATGGTGTATAGTGGAAGGCATTTTTGCTCTGGGTGTCCAAAAATCGATATATTTGATCGATAAATAAACATTATTAGCTTCATCAGTCTCTTTAAAGTTTCAGATAGGCAATAATACCATCGCAAAACATTAAGTTTAATGTAAAAGTTACTTTTAATGCATTTTAAATCCACTATACCTTCATTTCTTCCATCATCTGTTTTACTATATATAAATTTCGAAGACCAGGTTCCGGATCCGGCTTAAATGGACGGTTCCGGTTTCCGGTTACTTTTAATGCATTTTAAATCCACTATACCTTCATTTCTTCCATCATCTGTTTTACTATATATAAATTTCGAAGACCAGGTTCCGGATCCGGCTTAAATGGACGGTTCCGGTTGCTGGTTCCGGTTGCTGGTTCCGGTAAATTTTGGTTCCGGTTATTCCCTGGTGCATCTATCCAAACTGTTAAAATATTTTTTGAATGAGACAGCAAATTCTCTCCCAATCGGTCCTTTTTGGTGAGCTCCAGCCAAACATTTCCCAGTATTGCGAAATTTGTGCTGTGTCGATTGGCCAACTTTTTGTTCATATACATTTCTCTCAAAATTACTGTATTTTAGGACAGGCGTTGGTGCTGTGCGCACATGGTTCAGCGCTGATGTGTTGTGTAGTTAACGAATCTGATGAGAATCTTTTTCCAGGATCCAAGAAACATTATACATTTCCAGCCGACAAAATTTTCAAACTATATGATTTGTAGAGCCAAATAAGTGGTAACAACTATTGGAAATTTTCTCAAACGAAGTTTGGTATTCAGAGTTGCTATGTAATTTCTTGTGTTACGATAGGATAACTTCTTTTTAAATCATGCTGTGCATCAAAACCTGTCGCTATAACAAGACTCAGTGCACGGTTGATAGCAACTTTTAGGCTGTTGACTCAAAAAAATCATTAACTTGATCGGTCCGGACCACTCCGGATTTTTGACCGGTCCGTACCAGACCGCAGGGAGGTCCAACGACAAACTTACTCAGGTTGCATCGCCAATTTTAATGGCATAAGATGCCTAGTTAAGGCACCAAGATTTTTTGCGAACAGCCGCTATGCTATGGTTGACGCAGCGATGTTTTGTTACAAAAGATCACTAAAACCCATTCATCTCGGCTGAGAAAAAGAGCTTGCCAACAACACACCCGTATGTCGTTGTTGACACGTTGCTCGGTTAAAAGAACAGGCGTTTAATATTTCAAAACCGTAAAGAATCCTTTTCGAAATTTCCTGCGATACTAATGAGTTTATATCAATATACAAATTAGCGCCATATAGAACTTGGGGTGCCATTTCCTAGGAACGGAGCGGGTGAAGCGAGCGATGATTCCACTAATAGGATTGTTAGCGGCAAAAACCGTAAAAAATTTTTTCCGTCTGTGAAGATCATAACCCATCACCGGTTGGATTCACCCATCATTCACAATTTATTATTTGAGGATCTTCACAATTTCTTTTATTTTATCACAAATTCAGTGATCCGTGCCCTCTCATTAAACACCAAGGGTCAATGGCAACATTTTTTGAATTTTGGCCATCCGGCTATTGTTCGCGATGAATAGAGCCTTCGCAGCAAGAAATAGCGACCATCACACAGCACTGACTTCGACGCATAACATCTTTGCTGCTATGCATTTTTGTCTAGATCGAGCCAAGGTTTAAAAAATCCCCCAAAATTGAAAATCTCAAAAATTTTTAAAAAGCAAGTGTTGCTTGTTGGCGGTAAATGGTGGGATTGTATCTTATTTTACACATTAAACGAGTTGGTTTCATTGTTTTAACATCAGATTTGCCGTGTTATTGACCCTGTGGGACAGTGGCGGAGCAAAATTTGGTAATTTTGACACCAAAAATAGCCAAATTTCGCTATCTTTCCAATATAGATGTAGTCAATCGAACGTTTATATAGGTTTTGGGGTTTCTAAAAATACGATAAAAGTAATTGTATTTCCATGGCATACATCAAATAAGACAAATCCTAGGGGCATTACGACGGAAACTCACTCTAAATCAAGAATTTTTCTTGAAATGTTATTTATAAATTTCAAAACTTTTTGTTTTTAGTCATCGGAAGAAGAAATAAAGAATTCTCCAATTTTAATATATGATTAATATGACCATCGCATTGTCATTGAAATATTGCGGGCATATAATTGCTATTATTGGACTTTAAACGAGTTATGGCCCAGAATTAGGAAGCACAAGTTAAGGACAGAGTAGCCACACTCGTTCCGTTTCCCCTCGCTTTGCGAGGTACTAAAGAGTTCCGATCAAACCGCCAGAGACAATCCTTGCACCAACAATAGGCCGGCAAGAACCAGTAAAACCGACGTCATACATATGTTGCAAACTGCCATAATCTTGATGCGAAAAACCTGAGTCATCGTCGGCTCAAACGGTAAAGAAAACATCCCTCGGATATGCGCTGCTAGCGACATATTCTCAGTATAGTCAATTCGACTACCGTTGGCGTAAAAAGAACAGAGCTTTGTTGTTGTGCTCTTTAGCGGTCGCAGGCACGAATCTTTTGTTGACCTCTACCTGGGGCAAGGGACGAGGGAAATCGTCTAAATCTTGGGGTCCTCCCTACATGCAGAGGCCAGTAGTTTGTTGATTTAACAAACCCAGAACCGACTTACAGCCACGGACAAAAATAAGTGCATGAAAAATAAACGCGAAACGCAAACTGAACGCAAACGACAGCTAGAACGCTCGTTTACAAACGAACGCTACCGGAGACAAAATTTATCGTATTTTACACCGAATATTTTGCGTTTATTTAGAAGCGAAAGTTGCAACGTTCGTTTATAAAAGACCGTAGTTGCATTCGTTTTTGTGCACTTATTTGTGTCCGTGACTGTGGTTATTAAAGAAATGTATAATAATTGTACAAAATATGACTGAAATTCACCTGTATGGTGCATTAACGTAAAACAGTGGCGTTTCGAGGGCGGCAGCAAACTCATTTTGTTGCTGGGCGATCGCTAGTTGAGACAACCTCGGTTCGCAGCTCCCGTTCTCACGCTCAACTTCCGCGCCGCCTAGCCGCGCCGTGGACATAAGCTCGTCAGGATGTAGTATTGCGGTTCCGCTCGTCACTACTGTAGCAGCCGTGACCACACTGCCGGTGCTACAATCGACCAGATGCGACGAATCCATTCGCGGAATGAATAGAAGGGCACCTGCGGTCGCACACGGTAAAATCGTACGCAATCGCTTAGCGACTAGATATCAATGAAAGCTTTGTACAATATAATTAATGTTGAATACAATACCTAAACAATAAAACAATAATTTTTTGCTCTCATAGCGGTAACAATTCGCTCCAAGATATATATATTTCTGAAATTCCATTGCTAAGCTAAAAATTTCGCCTCTGCTCAATAAGTGTTACTTTCTTTGAATTCCCGTTCCATATCCAGCGCCTTGGTTCCGAAATAGGGTGCAACACCCGCTCGGTTTATATCTCCTGGTAAAACATTCTGTGAATGTAAAGGCAGAGTAACACAAAACCATATAATAAGAGCTTAGGTTGCTATAGGTACCTCCATTTATTTTCCGAACACATAAAACGAAAAAATACAAAACAACGCAATCACATTAAACTGCGCAAATCAGGTGCAAAAATTAAACAAGGTTATACTATTATGTCTTGTTGCACATAAAATATGAACATCGCTTGACCCTTATGATGGGTTTGCACAATTTAGACGCGTACACCTTGGTTGTTGTGTTGTCAGACCAATTCACGTTCTGAAAACGGCCACACAATCACTTTATCTAATGAGTGAGTACAATTTAGGTGCGTACACTTCGCTTGTTCTTTAGTCAAGTCAGCTCAAAATCGTAAACGCGATGAATGTACACGAACACAGATTTTTCCTTATGTACACGGTTCAAACGAGGACAACATCGCGAAATCGAGAAATGCACAAATTGCGTTGGTAATAATTATGTTCCGTCTGACTGGTTTGCTTGAGGTTACACGTATACTGCCGCCTCAAGGTAAAACGCCTTTTGGAAATAAGTGAAAATCCGCCGCATCTTTATGCACATAGAAGCAGTGAAATGCAGCTAAATGTATTTGTAGTGTCAATCAGCGAATAGCATTTGGCCGCATGTGTATAATGTATTTTTTGTTTCAACCAACGAATAGGATTTCGCCGCAAGTGTCGAATTTGCTAATGGAGCGGAATGCTCAATTTGGCCGCATGTGTATAATGTATTTTTTGTGTCAACCAACAAATAGCATTTCGCCACAAGTGTCGAATTTGATAATAGAGCGGAATGCTCAATTTGGCTGCATGTGAATAATGTATTTTTGTTCCAACTAACGAATAGCATTTCGCCGCAAGTCATCGCAAGAGCAACGAATGAAGCGTAAGCGCATGGGTCAGGATGTATTATATAGTGCAAATAGCCGCAAGTGTAGAGAAGTTGTCTGAAGTTGTAGGTGTTTCGTGTGCCATCATTTTGCTGACCTGCAATTAAAATTAATAAAAGAAATAAAAAACATAAAAAATTCGATTTATTATTAAAATATTTAATAAACAGCGCTCTGCTCGTTTTCTGTGCGTTTTTAGACTGTTCGTTTTTTCTCGTTTTTACTGATTTTGATGCAGTTGGACAGAGTATGCGGTTGAAACGAATAAGGATTTGCAATAGGAAGCTAAGATAATAGGTGTACTACGCGTCAAGAGGAATTACTACATATTTCGATATAATAGTTGACATGTGAAGTTTGTAATTCGTTTTTTCTTGAGTGACAATGACATATATTTGGCTTTACGGCAACATGTTATATATCTTTTGGGTATTGCGATTATTTGTCATATAAGCGAATCAAATACATGCCGCCACTATTGCACTACACTAGAGGCGTAGTTGTTTAATTATAAAATGCAAATTTATTGAAAAAATATCAAATCGAACAAATGCGGCATTTCGTACTATAATATGACCGTAAATTTTAATTTTTTGGCCATTACACACATTTTTGTAAAAATAGCAAATCAAACACATGCGACACTTCTCACAGTGATCACTTTCTCACAAATATATTAAAAAAGGTAGAACACATGTGGCCATTTCCAGCGATTGAAATCTAAGCTTCTTTTCGCAAGTGGATTTTTGCAAAAATCAAATAGATCACATGCCAGGGTTCCCGCGGCTACGGCGCTGTCAAATTCCCGGTTTTTCCCGGTTGCCGCAGCTCAAATTCCCGGTTTTTCAAAACTGCAGCAGCATCATTAATAACAGTGTATACTAGCAGAATCCACCTTATTGTAGCTCTATTCATATTCCAAATTTCATTCATTCGAATTGGCGAGGTACACTTCTGTCAATTTTAATTCAAAAAATCTGACCATTTTTAATTCACCATGGGGATAAAATTAAACGGACGGTCATCTGGAATTCAACTAACATATTTGTGGCTCACGAAGCCGAATTAGAATAAATGCTCGAGCAGATATATATGGTGTGTTATCTTAGACATCAAAAGCAAAATACTACAACGGGCATTGTGTTGATTCAAAGGATCTTCGGACAACCACCTAGCATAGCCTGGAATGCTCAGCCATCGCTCTTGAACTGTGCAAACTGTCTTAGATTTTTGTTTAATATGTTAAGCAAGCAATAAGCTTACGACCTGATTATATTATGCTAGTTGTTGATTAGATTATGTACTACTAGATCTAACTCTGTCCTGAAATATATTTCAGCATTATTGCACGTTGGGTTGGTGGCATATAACAATTACAGAGATGCGAGCGGCGTATTGTGAAAGTGAGTTTCTCCCCACGATTTCTTTCTCCAGAAAATATTTTGCATGTATTTAAAAACTGGCATCTTATCTCCGAAAAACATTTGCCTAAACATAATGCAAACCCGAGAATAATACCGTACTACACGGACTAAAATTTAAACGGCAGTATGACTATCATCAGCTAATTCACACAAATCTTTCAACTTAGTCTGTGGAGACCTTACAGGAAGTCCGCCGTATGTCCGGCCGAAATTAAAATTTTTGAATGTTCGAAGCGGCTAAAATCCAGATATTGATTGCATAATGTAGTAAAAGCCATATACAGTAATGTAGTATGAAATGAGTAATTTTTGGTTTGCAAATTCGTTAATGAAATCCTCACATTGTTGAAAACATAATTTTGTTAGTTTTAAATTCGTGTGTTATGTTCATGAACAGTGTTACAGGGAGGCATCGCTCGACACATGGGGTGCTATAACTCAGCGATGAAAACTATTTTAAACATGTTGTTCAAAATTTCAACTCAGAATTCTTAAACTTTGAGATGATAACGTTAGCGAATGCTGAAAACTAAAAATTTTAACCACGTTCGTGTTGGCGAACAAAAGCGAATCCTGAATTAGTCAAAGTTCTAATTAGCAGTGAACCGTTTCCTATTTATAAGAAATCGCCCATAATTGTCTTCCGATACAGTTAGTATTTTCTGGCCGTTGGATTCCACTTTGTCCAATTGGCCAACGGGATCATTTTAACTTTAGTCGCGCATAACATTCCAAAATAGTACATTCCTACATAAAATTCAAGAAAGGAGTCGTACGTTTAACGAAGTACTTGCGGTTAAGTTTATCGATGTCAAGTGATATCGATAAAAATTATGGATCTCCAGTTTGTCGACGTGACAGCACGAACATGCAAGTAATGCTGGAAACCAATCTTATAAGGTGTCAAAACATCTAATGTAGACGGCTAGGGCTATGGGGGGTTGCAGCTGTGCAGGGTATATGTGCACACTAGCTATGTTCTGCTGCAGTAATAAGGAGGCAGTGAGCTGGCAGACACTGCGCGGGTCGGCTAAACATTCAGAAATATAGATACATCAAAGCTTCAGCTCACCATTATTACTGCTACACACAGAAATTAGCTTAATACTGGCAATCCATTGTTTTATTAGCTTGCTCATCAAAACGTTTATTTTCCCGGATTCTCCCGGTGCATGGGCCTTTCCCGGTCGCGGGTACCCTGACATGCGGCGTTTTACGCTAGGTCAAAAATGGAATGTAGCAAATGCGGCCTTTTGGTTTCGCAATAGTGTGGGTTGCGATTATGAGCTAAAATAAATGTCTGTCTACATGCGGCCTTTTGTGTTTTTCAACTTGTTTAGCAACATTAGCATATGATTCGAAAAGATGCTAAATAAGCACATGCGGTCTTTTCTATACGTAACGATATATAAAATAATGAAAGCAGAGAAGTAATGTGCACAACAAAACTTCTTCCGGTTCTCCATGACTGTGCAACCCGTCTGTTATTAGCGTAGTATCTAGCGATGTTATTTCGGCAACGTTATATTATTGGGAAAAGCAACATTTTGAGATTCTTTGCGTTAGACCGCGTTGCCAAGGCTACATAGTGTTTTGTGACACAACTATAATAGTTTGGCCTTGTTCTACGCTTATGCTATTATGTGCACCTGCTAGTGTTGTGCACCGGCCGATTTTGAGTTCGGCCGGCCGGTATTACAGCCGCACGGCCAGTCAGCGCCGAAAATAATTTTCGCCAGCTTATAACTTGTAATTTTCGCCAACTTGTGATTTTATATCGTTCGTGAGTGACTATATAAAATACGGTGGGCCGCCGGCCCAGCTGAAGTTCGGCCTGCCACGGCCCAACCGGCCGGCGCACAACACTAGAACCTGCATTATATTTTGACAAATAAACCATTTTAGCGTTGTCTGTTAGTTAGTGATGTTCTTCCTTGCATTACTTCCGTTGGTAGTTTTGAGCAGCTAAAGTATTTTCACTATATATTTCGGACTAAATTTGACAAATTTTGTGGGAACACTTGCGGCTTTTTGTCCCGTATATAAAAGTCAAGAAATCGTCTTTCTACCCAAGGTAAAAAGCCGCTTAGCGATGTATATACTGCAAACAAAACCTGTTATATGTGATTACACCAATATCAAACTGGTAGAGACATCAATATCGAACTGCAGGGGGATACCAATACCAAACTGGTGGGGGCACCAATATCAAACTGGACGGGATACCAATACCAAACTGGTGGGGGCACCGATATCTAACTGGAGGAGGCACCAATATTAAGCTGGAGGGGCACCAATATCAAAGCTGGTAGTTGAAGTCACGGTCTCTAAAACTGCACAAATTTTGTAGACATTGTAGTACTGTTGCCTGCAACTTGTACATATAGCCACTACCATTGCACAAACATACAGATATGGTTGCTGCGATTGCACGTTTTTGTAGATATGGTTTCAACCATTGCACGCAAGCTATAAATATAGAAGCTACCATTGCTCTGGCCGCATAGTAACAGTCAGCAATATTTCGCTCAACGTGTGGTAATAGAAGCGCGTTACTAGCATTTTGCTTGCAATGGAAGACCATTGTCTTCATTTTGCGCGCAACAGAAAGGAGTTGTCTATATTTTGCGTGAAATCGTTACGCGACGTGTCTACGGTGTGCAGTTCGTGCATGCACTTCTGTGCGAAAGATGCATTAACACGAGTTCAACGCGATTTAACAAATACAAACACGCATTTAACACAGAGAACATAACTTTATAGGATTACTATTACAAAAGCTACACAATTTCCATTCTAGTAATTTCATGTAAAGGGCACTTCATATCTTTTAACCAGCGCGTCTGCTTTCCACAACTAATTTCTGCGTTGGCTAGTGGTGTACAGGGGTACGCCGCCAGGCTTACCGACTCGCCTTCCGGCCGGGCGAAAAATGTCACGTCCGGCCGACCTGGCAAAATCTGGAAGGCCCAGCACCACTAAGGCCTAGTCCTAAACGTTAGTCGTCAAATCGTGAACTGATTACGTTGATTTTAGGTCTCATGTCGTCAAAGCGGTTCGAATGATATATAAAAGATATACTAAGGGTTTGAATCTCGTGAAGTCATAAGTTTACACTTTAGAAAAAAATTGTAGTGTATTGCTGCATTAGCACCCGCTTTGGAAACAGGTAAACCGATAGTGATGTTGGGAATGTGGCCCTAATTGGGCGCTTCTATTTGGAAGCATTATATATTTGTAAGTATCGTCAACAGTAGGTATAAACCGGGATACTCCTGAACGCTACCGCTGGAGTCCCACTAGACTGAAAAGGTCTGCGTATTGCGTTTCAACAACGAAAAATTCAAATAAGGTAGCGTATATACAAAAATATCGAATTTACGCTTATTACGTAAGCATTACAAGTCTTCAACGCTTATTACGTAAGCATTACAAGTCTTCAACACTTATTACGTAAGCATTACAAGTCTTCAACACTTATTACGTAAGCATTACAAGTATTCAAGTAGGCGTCGCCTATAATGTAAGCATTTTTTCGAGGCCACTCGGCATAGGTTAAGTATTTGCCGGCACACTGTAACAAAACCGCGTTGCCATACCTAACTATGAAGTGGATGAATGCAATTTCGCGTACAATCAGAAAGAAAAAATTAAGGTATACACACCCGAAGACGAAATAACCAACAAATATTTTTAGCGATAAGCGGACGTAACTCACAAACACCAAGAGTAGACCCCACTTTACGGAAAGTCACACAATATCACCTTAGGCTTTCAAGTCAACGCGGGGCTTCGTCACAGATCACTTAACGGAATACACCACTGCAGAAAGGACAAACAAACAAGTATCACTGACACACATTCTCGCAAACTTTCGAATCTCGGACGCAAAATGTCGAATTTTACGTTCAAAATGTCACCAAATTCATAATAAAAAACTAGATAAACCATGAAAAGCCCCCATTTAACACTATTTACGCCCGCAAACAAACACGTAGTTGCAAAAATAATACTGCAAACAAAATACGCATGGTTAAAAAATTTATTAAGTATATAATACGTTTAATCACCAAATAGAGTTCCGTGCAATTGTAACGAGATAAGTCACCACTATAAGCGGCGTATAGCTACATTAACTTGAGGCAATAACTACGAAATACGTAAACTAATATATACAGACAATCGAATAGTTTCAAACAGCTAAGTACATAAAATTTTTTAAGCAGTTACCCCCAAAAGGCGAGACCCAGCCTATACAGTTGTCGAAAAAAGAATAATACAGTCAAACCACCTCATCATTGCCACTTTGGTCACTCCAAAAGCTTTAGTTCCTGAACTTATTATTAACACCTAAAAGCAGGTTTTAATGAGCCGATTTTATGTTTATTTACGTGCGCGAGAAGTTTCAAATAAAAACCTCACCAACGCTTAGCTGGGAGATATTTCCGATAACCGAAAGATCACACTAACCAAATTGGTCCAGGGTAGGTATACAAGCTCAACTAAGAAATACAACTATCCAATGCGGCAATTGACCCCAAACGATCTAAATTAGCACATCCAACACAAAACAAGGACATGGAATACAAAGCAAAGATAAAATATGGAAAAAGTGCACAATTCAAAATAAACAAGTAGCAAGGTTCATAATGAGCTACTTTTCGACTTATCTGCATCGCTCAAGGGTAGTTTGAGGAGTACCCTACAGCTGCCCAAGATATAAGCCAATTATCTCCACAAACTTTCTTATAGTATATATACTCGGTTTCCAAGAACCAAAGAGATAAGGGCAAGAACGCCAGCTAGCGTTATATAATTACTATGCTTGATGATCGTTGGCTACCTGGCAGGCTGGACCTCCGCAAGAAGATTGATCGGCCCCACAGAGGAGCCTGGAGTACACTCACATCTTGTACACCCACAGAGAAGCCTGGACTACACAGTCGCATCTTGGACACCCACAGAGAAGCCTATAGTACCATCACATCTTGGAGATCCACAGATAAGCCTGGAGTACACTCACATATT
>JASANE010006802.1:0-106857 GCA_030248225.1 Trileptium ribeirensis
GTACTATGGTGGGACGTTAGATTTCTCGGAGAACGTCTGTGCAGTGCACAGATTTCTGATTTGTTATATAAAGCATAAATTAAATTGTAGACGCAACGGTCCCCATCTAGTTGAGTGTATAAAACCGTATTAAATTTTGTCAACACAAAACTACATGTAGGCTTCACAATATTGTTTCCCGTATGATGAGAAAAAGTGCAGATTGTAACGGCATTTTAAGAATATACCGCATGAATGTACTGCCATTATATGACTGATTGGTAACCAACATTTGTAAATTGTTTGCTTAGTGGAGAGTTCCTGGTGAGTTCCTAGGCACCAGCGATATTGTTTCCAGAGTGCTTCAGGAATCATCACTGGTACTATTGTGTTATATATGTAAATTACCTTAATTATAACTGCCGTCGCCTATCCAATCCTGTGTACACTGATGATGCCAAATTGTTTGATGGCTATGATGTTATAAATTCTGACTATGATAATGATTAGAACGCGTTAAATCATCTCTAAGCCTGAGGAAATAAGCAACAATTAAAATTATCTCAAGACAAAAATACCAAACTGTACATCTGTTATTTAAATACAAATTGTCAAGTGTTCAGTAATGCTAACTTAAAAATCAAATTCGTAGGGGTGCTCATTTCTAGGGTTGTCATAGTGCCCCGCTCACTGTACTGAAATTACTATAATAGGTTTCAAAATGGTAAATATAGAATACTATTTTTTCGTACTAGCAATGTAGAACTTCCAGAAAACTTAATAGACAATGTTCAACACTGATCTGTTTTCCGGTTTCAAAAGTTTGCCTTATGTGGATAGGTTAAACAAACGGAGTCCGCAATGCCTTCAGGAAATAAAATTGTTTAAGTACCGTATAACGGTTTACAAAATTATTAACGGTCACGTGGATTTAGATATACATTGTTACTTTACTATTGTAAGGAACTTTGTACGAATCGACATGGATATAAATTGTTTTTCAACGCAATGTGCTAAACATTGTATAAGTTTCTTTTGCCTACTGGATTGTCTCTGCATGCTACTTTGTGCTGCCATATTGTGTTAAATATTTCAGCCTCATACTAGAATGATTTTCCCCTATAGCCTAATAAATAGTTTCATGCAAACACTTACTCCACCGTCACAGAGTGTTGCCTGGTATTCGATGTTATCAACTATTGCAACTTCATCCTCTGTCGTAAAACCGTCGGCATAGAATAAAAGCTATAAATAAAAGTTCTGTCTAAATATGGTATGAAAATCATATAAATTTACCTTTTATTTAAAAAATACGAAAATATAATGCAGTTGGATAAAAAAATATACAGGGAATCTGGAATTCAAAATTATTTGAAACAATTATAAGTATTAAAATATATATACATGCACATAGGAGAATCACCCACTGAGGCGTCGCACCCCCTGTGAAAGGTGGAACGCGCCGCACGCGCGACGCCTACCCACCACTACACTGAACGGCCGACAGCGCTGTCCTGATGTCCCGGCTACCACCTGGGTCCTCAAACCTTGTGCATGCATGCTTTAAAACGTATTTACTATAAGGCTAAATGTTTAGCTCAAGTTACACTGATATTGAGACATTTGGGGTAATGGGGTAATACTGCAAAAAAGTATCTGTATGTTGGAGCTGGATGCAGGAAAGTATTGTCTAGAAATTAGTCATAACTTGCATTTAAAAATATACTACAATAAATATAACTTATTGTTTCCGAAACATGAAACGATTTATATATAAGAAACAATGTATACATTCAGGTATCTTACGCGTAATGCACAACTTTATATACTAATTTATCCGGATTAATCCTGCGATTTTTGTCTTGCCATTAATTTAAACAATATATATCCTATCATGGAATTAAATGATATAGCTCTTTGTATAACTATGTTTAGTGTCATGGAAGAGCTGGAACAAATTAAATTGGAGTGACTGTTGTGGGTGCGTAGCTATCGATTTACGACCAACATAATGGAATCATGGAGCTAAGCTTCAATAGCTTACACTAAATGCCAATATATAGATTTTCCAGCAGATTTGCTTTATTTTTTAATGAAATAATTTTTAACAATATTGCGTACAATATTACAAATATAGATGCTCAAAATTGTTCTGCAAAAGTTGTTCATTTGCCCGATTACAAATATCAATTCTGCTATAATCCGCTATTCGGTTGAGAAGCTACACAAGGATTGTTTACTTTAGTGTGACAGTTCGCTAGCAGTCTGTTCTAGTAATGACGGCACAGTTCTTTACTTCGATTTCCAGACTTCTGCGCTAATAATGCAGCCGAATGAAAGGTTATGGAACGTGCATCATGCTGGACTCTTTGTTAAACAGATGCAACATCTTTCGAGCAATGATGTTACAAACAACAGCGAAGGTGAGCTCCTAGTGTACTTGGCTCTTTCCTAGAATTCCTCCAGTTCGAAATTGATCAATTTTGAAGATACAAGGAAATTTTGGTACCAATCGACGCAACTCGATCACACGGTTCAAAAAATGCCCATTCCGGTAATACTTATAAGATTTTTAATTTTGTTTTTGGTTTCCAAGGGCCCCTCGCCCATTGATACCCAATATTTTAGATCTTTTCTCAATAAACATATATGCATCCATTAATGCCGAAGCAGGTGTTCAGGAGGGCTACCCCACCCTGACGCCTCGGATCCCTCGAGACCGTGGTATACTCGCGAGCTTAGAACTTACCCCTAGATTTCCCACCGCTTAGGCTCCGCACTCCGCGCACCAGGTCCCCTGCTCAGAAATTTTTTAAAATTTTTGATACCCAATATTTTAGATTTTTTCTCAATAAACATATAATTTTATATACCATTTAGCTGAGCCGAATGGTGGTAAAACCTATTCAATGCGCAAACAGATTAAAGACTTAAGTTAAAGCTAACTCTTAGCCTAAATTTGCGGTCACACGTTGACCATTTTCCTCAAATTTTGAACTCAAACTTTTATCAAATTTTGAGTAACATTTGAAAGCGTTTTTGCAATTTTGGCGAATTCGAACTTGCAAACACTGCTCAAACTTTTGTAACGTATTGCGTCAGCAATCAGGAACAAGGAATATTGAACTTGAAAAATTTTGAGCTTAAATTTTGAAGTATTGTGATTTGCAAAATATTTGATTACAAATTGATAGTCAAATTTTTCCCAAATTTTGATCAAAATTCTATCAAATTTTGAGCTCAAATTTTGATTTTGACGTGTGAACGCATTCTTATGCCTAGAATTTTACATAAATGGCAACAAATACTTAACCAGTGAAATAATTTAGCTAATTATACATCCAATCAACTCAGCTCGTCAAAGCGGTTGCGGAGATTTCTAGGAAAAACCCGTTTAGTTTTCAGTGAACAAGGCACCCATCGTAATGCTCAGCTGTGTTTGGAAAACGAACCAACTAGAGTACAAATTGACTTTGGCTGTCAGAGCTTAAAGCCAAGAAGCCCCAAGGAAACCGAATTCATTCGTTTGTCATTAACCCGTGTCATATGCGTTAAGGGGGGATCCTGGGGTCAGGACTCCTCCCAAAGACTTGAACGACGGGATCCACAGTACACGGCGAACCCCTCCTGCAAAGATTCCGGGCTATTATAATAGTACATGCAGAAAAATTTCGCGACTCGGATAATCTTCCCAGTGCTAAATTCACAGACGAGCTCTTTATATCATTGTAACCGCAATCTCAAAATTGTGCAATAATAACTGTGCTAAAACAGCAGATAGCAACTAAACTAAAAAATGAAGAGGGCTGTGAAATTTAATTGTATTCTACTCGTGTTTGGGTCTTCAAAACATCACTTGAGTTAGACCCAACATTTCTGACGGATCTACGCCACTGAACCATGTTAATATTTACGCACCGCATCGTAAATTGGAAATGCTATATCTATAAAACTACTGCCGCCTTTGCATTATATAGTGTATATCATGTAATATATACATTATAATTCATATGTATAGATTAAAAAAACGCGATAAATCTTTAAACAGATATCTAGATGTGGCGGCTTGTTGGTTTAATTGTGGTGACACCCAACTTATGGCTAACATTGTTTAAGTTTGACAAGAATGTCAATAATAAGGAGATCCTATGAAAATTCAAATACTTCAAACGGCTCGCTGACGTCTCGTAATGCAGCTGACGAAGGACCTGGACTAGACTTGTCGATATCAACACATTCGTCGGGTTCGATTTCACCGACTCGGCGGCTGCAGACCTTCAGCGATGGATTATCGGATAACCAGTGGCTAAAATACAATCTTCCGATCATGAAATAGATGGCTTAAAGGTTTATACCAATAAAATTATGATTAAGAAATATATTAAAAAATTTTAAGAATATATTTTGTATATGAACTAAGCTTGTTCAGATGGTAAATCGGCTTGTTGTGTCGGAAGTAGCATCTATTCGTGTTATAATGATTTCTGACTCCAAAAGATAGATAAACATCTGCTGTTCAAAATATCTTGTAGGTGTTTCAAATACCTATTTAAAGGAATATATCTAGGTAAATGCGATGCGAATTTTCTTTATCAAGCGGTACAATAAGGAAAAGGAAAACAGTATGAGCAATATCGACGGCTTCACCATTTCCTGCAACCCTATATTACACATATATATACGTTCGTAAATATATTTTTACTTTCATAGATACATAAAATCAACAATGTTTCGTACACCCCATAACTAAATCCATGGCAATATGTTTGGAGTACTAAGAATCCCCAAATTTTTCTTTGCCCGAGACTCAGAAATGCTTAAGGCATGTAAAACACTCTAAAAGTTTTTGTATATATATTATACATGATTGCGCGGCAACATTTTTGAGCCACAGACCGTATATTAAAATGTCCCTTGGGTAAAACCCGTTATTACCACACAGAAGTGATTGTTTAATCGAACATTGCTTAACTCTTAAAACCAGTAGATTTTTTCTGAGTCTGGCCCTCTTAAAACACAGCGTTTCTGCTCGCACGTCATGTTCCACGCTTAATATGGTATGGAATCACCTGGTTAGTCTGGCAAAGTGATTATTCTTAATTCGTCCAATGTGTTTTCTAGCGAGATAGGGTCGGGTTCTAAGCAAGACTTATAGAAATATCCAGGGAGCTTTTTAGACATTGAATACTGATGAGGTAACTGAATGTTTAAGCAACTGTGTTCATTTATGATTTTTAAAATAATCCCGGAAAACACATCGGATGCGTCATGGAAAGATAAACAGAACTATGTGCATAAACATCTTCCTTTATTCCTATTAACGTAACGTGAAAAGCAACAAAATACGCGGCATGGTGTGTAGCGATCAGAACACTCAGCTGAAACTGGTCACATGATGGGGATTTAGTTCATAATTTCCAATACAACTAACATAATTTGTAAATACCACATCAACTAGCATTTACATTTCGTATTTGTTTATGCGTATTTTTGGAATTTTTGTGGTGTTTATAACGCTATAAAATGTGTCGAGAGTTCCTATTGGAGCACTGGGCCCTGCTATGCTCTCATATATGATAATAAATATCCGGTAGTCTTAAGAAATTATAGCTTATGTGGGTGACGACAACTCGGTGTGTTCATGGTGACAGCGAGAAACAATAGGAATCGGCCGGGTAACACTTACTCGTTACAGTTAACAAACAGTTCGTTGCATGTAATTATCTATGTCTAAAATGTACGGCACTATTACTACAGTTACAACTAATCTTTTTGATATACTATTAGCAATTTACTAAATCGTGATATAAACGCAAAACTAAACAAACAGTGCACAACTAGTGATAGTCAACATGCACAACTTTTTTGCCGATATTTGGCAATCCAATACTCAACACCTGCGATATGCCTGGTTACAATAAACAACAGCTATCTAGCGACCGCCGCGCATCAAACGTCATCTCGGTCACAACGCCCATTTCTGGCAGTCAACCGTCAAATACAACAACAAACCGGGGTCGAAAAATACCGCCTCCCTTGCCTCAACAAAGTAGTACAGGCAGATGATACGGCATCAAAATCTTCGAATGCGACCACAACATTGTCTGGGGCAAACGTTCACCAACGATCAGCAATACGATCGTCAGTTTGCTGCGAATGTATTGCGGAATGCCTTGAACGCGGTCTCTGTGCATCTTGGATGCATTATAGCTGCGCAGGTATCCACACAACGCCAAATAGCATTCATTGCTTCTGCTGTCGGACAATTTTCAACATCTGATGCTGTGACACCACAACGCAACAACCTGCTACAGGAACAACAGTGAGCTACGCCCAGCTAGCCGCCAAAACTGTGAGTCAGAGAAGCCGGATCATCAATCGTGAACATAAAAATATCGTCGGTGCCTTGTAATCCGAAACCTTACAGAAAAAGGGCGCGATCATCAAGACGAGACCGAAATTTGTAAGTCGCTCGACCCTTCCGTTACTGTATACTGTGTCCACTTAATGGAACCTATACGCGAACCAAAGAAGCCCAGTAGTCCTCTACCCACTCGTCTACCTAAAGTGTGTTTTAATACCCAGAACAATACCACAACAATCGTTTGCATTATGTTGTACTCAATGAAAAATTAGTGGTTTTCAAAGATTGCGTTCGACAAGATGGGCGTCCCGTCGGTGAAAAGATATATCCTGTGAATTATGAATTTGTGAATGATGCCCATAGGAAAGTCTCGGTTAAGGCTAACTGAGAAGGACAGCAAAATCTGCAAAATATTCAGATCAAAATATGCTTAAGTTCAAGTATTTCAACGCTCACAGCCTCTGTAACAAAATGAACGAAACTTCAAATTTTAGTTGAACCAAGTGTTTACTCTGTTATAGCGGTAACTGAAACCTGGCTACATAATGATGTCTCGGATAGCATGATTACCACAAGCCAGTATAAAGTTATTCGTAAGGATAGAACAAACCGAAGAGGTGGGTGTAGCTATCTCTGTATGTGAATACTTAAAATTTTGTCCTGTTCAGCCTTCTATTTTTGACAGTTTAGAAATAATTGCAATCGATTTTTATCAGACCCAAAATAAGGTTTGCGTGCGTTTACCGCCCGCCAAGTTGTACACCTGAATACACTGAGCGCCTTTCATTAGCTTTCTGCCACATAACTAATGTGAAATGGCCTGTGGTAATACTTGGAGATTTTAATTTGCCGGATGTAGACTGGCAATATCTTATCTTTCCTATAACGCCAGAGTATCAGTCATTCTTTAATGGTATAGCATAGGTGGGACTTCAGCAGATTGTCTCTTTTCCCACAAGAGAAAATAATATTTCGGACTGAATTCTGACTAACTCATCCATGAAAGTTAGTGGTATCGACAGCTGCGAACCTTTCTCGGGTTCAGACCATTTTTCAATCAATTTTCATTTATATGGAAAAATAGCTTCCTTTGAAATCCAAAACAGCCCCGAATTTGATTTTAGAAAACCTGATTTTCAAAAACTGAATAAATTTCTTTTATCTGTTGGTTTTATTCAATTGTTCTGTTCATTGTATGATGTAAACGATATGTGGTGTCCTTTCTATAATATTTTGCTATTTTGTTACGAGCTGTTTGTTATTAACAAGGCCCTATCTTGTTTTCTGTGGAAACTGAAATATACTTCTAATATCCAAAGAATTGAGCGCGAGAAAGCTAAACATTGGGAACATAGTAAACGCACCGGAGACTTTTCCGAATATAAAAAGGTGGAAAGAAAATGGTCAAAAGAAATTTCAAAATTCATACAAACCCAGGACAGCAAAATTCTAAAATCACGCGACAGATACAACCTTTTTAAGTATGCTAATAAGCGTTGTTTGTCGAAATTTGGTGTTGGTGTGTTAAAAACCGCGTCAGGCGAAAATTGAAGAAAGTAGCCGCAGCAAACTACTCGCTTCCAGTTTCGCCAGTGTATTCATTACTGATGACGTAAACCCGCCAGAAACCGCTTGAAATCCAAGCAGTCATAAATTATCTTGGGTGCACTTTACGCCCTTAAACGTTTATATGGCACTATCAGAATTAAAAAATAAACACAGTCAATCACCGCATGGTCTCACTTAATATTTTCTTCGTAAAATAAGGGACTTGATATGCTTCCCGCTCGCCTACATATTTGAACAAGCGTTCATTAGTGGCGTGCTTTCTGATATTTGGCTTCACGCTGATATAACAGCCGTTCATGAGGATGGAGATCCTGGAGACCCATTAAATTACGGACCTATTTGTCTGGTTTCAAACGTGTGCAAAATGATGGAACGAATTATTAACAGCCATCTAAGGTCCTTTTGTAAACAACATGACCTCATTGCACCTAAACAGCATGGACTTGTTGCAAAGAAATCTACCGAAACTCAACTCCTTGAAACAGTATACGACAACAGCAACAGCAACTTGGGTAACAGATGTTGACTGTGGAACTGCTGTTGACGTAGTATATATTGATTTTGCGAAGGCATTTGATACGGTTTCTCATTCTAAACTACTCAAAAATCTACACTGCGCTGGTATATTAAATTATGTACTCCGTTAGATCGAAAATTTTCTTTTCAAGTTTTTCCTATCCAAAAACTTCCTATTCTTCGGTATGCATCTTCCGTGTGGTCAGGTGTTTTTCTCACTGAAATGGATATTATGCATCATTCACAGAAAAATGTGTGCACGGATTGCACACCGTAAGCTATTGCAGCGACCATACTGTAAGAAAACAATATTGTCATGACATAATGTTATTGTAAACATAGCGCAATCAATAGCACAAGCTAACATATTGCTGCTACAATAACGTTGACTTTTATTGCACACTCACTAGCAGGAGCAAAAATATTGCCGCTACAATAATATTAGCTTGTGTTGCGCAACCCAATACGGTCGAGTTATTGCTGCGTCAAAAGCAGCTAGTTGGTATTGTAGCAACAATATAATGGTTTGCTTGAGTTTGACAATGGTGCCCCCTCCAGCCTGATATTGATGCTACCCGCCAGTTAAATAATGCGGCCCCAAAAAAGTTTGATATTGGCCCCCACCAGTTTGATATCAGTGTCCCCCTGTAATTTGATATTGGTGCCCCTCCAGTTTGATATTGGTGCCCCAGAGTTTGATATCGATGCTCCCTCTTGTTTGATATTGGTGCTCTCCTCCAGTATTATATTGGATCCTTTCCAGATTGATATTAGTGCTCCCTTCCCTGTTCGATATTGGTCCCCCTCCAATTTGATATTTGTGGCCCTTACGGTTTGACATCGGTGCTCCCTCTACTTTGATAGTGTCAACTAGTTTTAAAAAACAATACCCGTGATATAGAAATCTGAAGCTGTCCATGATCCATAGGGCCACACAAGTTATAGACGTCATGGAATGGTTGACGTTAGTTGCTTTTTGACGTCGGTGCGATTTTATATGAAGCTGAAAATTACGAAACATTCACGCACCTCTTTCTTCTTGATTGTTGAGAATTTTGATGTACATAGTTATTCTGCAAACGTTAGCCTTAAAATAGGCCAACAAACCAGTCAATTATTATATACATTGAGAACACATTTCGTTGTAATATAAAACTCATTTGGCGCATATTTTTCACTTCCAATAAGCAGGATTCAGATTATCAATCACCCCTGTCGTATATAACCTATTTCAAACTGGACACATTTTCATTCAAACGAATTTACAATGTGTAAAATTCGCTGTTACCGATCTCACTCGCAGTGACAACTGATGTGTTACGAATCTTGAACTATAGGTTTTATTGTACGTACAGCTATTTAGAAGAATTGACATAATTGGAATTGTTATTTACAGAATTGCAACAGAATAAAAAATTTTGTATTTGCAGTGCGCGTACAATACGACAGCGGCTGCTTTTCCCTTAAGTTCATATAAAGAACGGAAATGGACAAGACAATTACGTATTTCAATTGTAATATTTGTATAATGTGAGAAAACAGTATAAATTCGTTGTGAATGATGTAATTCGAGATACCACAATTCGGCATGGTAGAGTGCAAAGTCAGCAAGATGTAATGGAGTTTTAACATCCATATTTAAACTTATTATTTCTTATTTAAACTTTAACGAGTATCTTCATTTACCTTAAGAATACTTTCATCTGTCTGCGCTGAATAGAGACAATCTTCAATTTTTCCCATTTCCTATATATATGATCCTCTTTTGGGCTCTCGTCACAGCATGAAAACCCTATGATAATAAAATGTTGATACCCAAATCTTTACCTGCACAATACATTAGCTATTTCATTATAGTGTTCTAACAGTTATTCTAACAGTCTAACTTTAAAATAAAAGTGTTAAGTCTCCGTCAATTTGTTTTATTTTGACCATGCAATTATAAGTTCACTAACGCATAGGTATTGTCGAAAAAGGATGCAAAGATACAGGTTGGATAGAAACAATTATGAATAAATATATGCTTAAGGTAGACAGATAGATGTCCATTTAAGTGTCTACACTCAAAATAGTTTTCATGAAATTTTAAAGAAGTTTCTAGAATTTTGCACCAACAGATATTCTTTTAAAATCCAAAGAATATTCCTTCCAATTTCTAAAAATTATCTTTGTTATTTTTAAGATATCAAATTTTTTAAAATATTATTCTTTGAAATTTAGGCACCTATAATTTATATGTGTCGTATGTATATTATGCTCTCATTTGAAAGGAAAAATTTTATTATCAAGAGCCTAAGAGGTGAACCTGTATCCTGTATTTCCGTCGAAAGATACGGGCCGAACATGGCTCACAAAGAGCCGAGCCGAGTCAGAGCTTGAAAATCAGGCTCTTTCTCACGTCCAATACGCTTTGTGATACTAGTGGCGAATTCCGCTGAGCTACTTAGGGCATAGTGGTTCGCTCGCTTCAAAACAAAGCCTGAGAATATAGGACGAAGGTTGACACAAAAGCTGACTGCACGCTGCGAAACAACTATTGTCGCAACAATATACGCAAGCATTATATTGCTTCTACAATACCAACTAGCTACTTTTGAGGCAACAATATTTTTGCTTCTGCTATTTAGAGTGCAATAAAAGCCAATGTTATTGTAGCAGCAATATTTTAGCTTGTGCTATTGATTGCACTATGTTTACAATAACATAATGCCGTGGCAATATAGTTTTCTTGCATCATGGTCGCTGCAATAGCTTACGGTGTGCAATTGGTGCACGCACTTGTCTGTGAATGCTGCATTATTGAGAAAGTGCAACGGCACTACTCGCACATAATTTTACTAGAGCCGGTTTAGCAATGGTTTCCTACGACGATAGGCTACGCTATTTAGGTCTTGAACCGCTTGAAAAACGCCGCTTAATAAATGATACGTATAATGACATTTAAGTACCTTCATAAAGAAATAAACAGCGTGGCTCATGATTTTTTGAATATAATACTATTACGATCACCAGAGGTCATCAGGTAAAGTTAAGAAAAAAGAGCTCAAACTCCAGTTTTGGACCACAAATTTCCATCAAGTATTAATCCAGTGGAACAAACTGCCTGCAGACGTCTTCCCCAAAGCCTCAAATTTCAAAAAATTTAGAAATGTTCTTAAAAACTCACGCACTGAAAATTCCCTTGAGTACGACAGAAACCTATGACTCAGCTGTAAGTGGAGATTTTGCTCTCCTTCTGTTTCAACTTTATTAAGAATATAAACTTTTTGTAATTATGTATTCTTCTGTTTTTTAAATTTTTAATGTATATTGTTTCCTGTTATCAGTAACGAGGGTTAGTAAGCCACATGCTCGCTATGACGGCCTTAACGCCAGAACAACTTCCGTTACGTTTATCTCTCGACTACTGGCATAAATTCATGATAAAATTTGCTGTTGTTGTTTATACCTATATGCGCAAAACGTGCAACCATTTTGGCATATAAATATAATATAAAACCGTAACCTAGAATGAAGTGTACTATGCCTATAGGCGACAACATTCCATCCGGTGTCTGAACATATCAATTTTATTACATTAACAATATCAAAGACATAACACACAAACACATTCTAGTGATAGTACGATGGCACCATAAAAATCCCAAAGATGTTCCACATGAAATGTACATTGCTATAAATATAAAATTATTATAATGTCGGGATTTATGGCGTCGAAAACGCCAAGACACCCGGGGTGAACCACTTATCCTATATAACGAAAACACTGTACAATTGCAATGTCAGCTGCATTTATTTTATGATGCGCAGTGCTTAAGTATGCATACTATTTCATGCAATCCTGCAAGGTTGCATTTTTATTCTTTTGTTTACTGGTTTTACTAAGTGTACGTAACTGACACTCATTAAGAAATGAGATTTTACTTGAACAGAAGATTCTGGTTTTCTGCGCAAAGAATTGGATCGCTAACGAGGAAAGCACGATCGGCTGCAGCTAAACTTTCGTCAGGATAAACAATATAGCTCGGAGTATCTGAAATCGAATTAGAATTACAAGAATTTATAGCAATTACACTTTAGACATTCTCTACATTATGTACATTTAACCTTTATAAAGTGCGTTCGATATTCTTAAAATATTCACTGTAAATATTAGGATACAAAAGTTCTGTTATTTTAATGTATTTTAAGAATCTATATGTAGCGTAACCGAGTTTTGGCGATGCTAGGTCTCACGAAGGAGAATAGTATTGCATTCGACTGCAACAGTCGAATCCTAACACGGAGGCCAGCTGAAACAGCTGTTTCCAGTTGCAACAACTGAAATCGTATTTGTTCTAACAAACTGCAACAGTCGTTAGATGTTCGAGTCAACTGCAACAGTCGACTCAGGCAATATTAACTCCACTAAACGAAAGAAATATTACAAATCACAATTTGCTACGTTTACTCAGCATGCGCTTGACGCTACAAAGAACACAAAATAACTGGCTTTTTAAAATACGAGTTCTCAACTTTTATACTGCAAAAGACTCAGCCATGAAAATGTCAGCAGCCAACACTGCCCTTTAGCAAAACTTGCACCGCACAAAAAGATCAAGAACCAAGAAAAGTAGACACAACAACCCACGACTGAGCAGGAAGAAATGCAGCACTGGAAGCGCAAAGCGCATGCGCTACATATGTATGTATGAAATGCTGCTTTATTTTTTCCGTAAAATTACATTTTGTGGATACTGGTTCTTTTATAATCCAATGCACGGCAATGTAAAAATCTGTATAACCATTCAAACACATTTCATTCGTATGACTCGCTAATAGAAAAAACCGATAAAGAGTAACTGTCGGATTTTGGAATGCCTAGTGAGTTTTTACAATATAATTTAATGAATCGGACCATCTTAAAAATTTGTCCAGTGCTCGGAAAACCAGACACCGAATAGATAATATCGTACCAAGACGAGTTTCTAGCACACATATACACCCGCACAACAGTTTTAGTACCTTTCAACAAAGTATAGTTAATTCCTGACTGTAATTAGTGAACCATAACATAGCACAACGTGCAAGAACATTTACCAATGTTTGCGCGCTATAATATAGCCGCATCGCTTTGCTTGCTGTTCAAACTTTAGTCCGTAATTTTAAAAGCCATAGGTGTGGAGGGAGATAGGGGACCGGCTACCCTTATGAGGATAATTCCTCTCAAGTCATACGTACCGCCTTCGAAGGCTTCGCCCATAGCCATTCTCCGCTGCCCCGCGGTGAAAAAGTTTTAGCAAAGATGGGTTAAAAATTTTCAAAGCTTGGGATAATTGGCAAAAAATAGAGGAAATTGGAAAAATGTATCGCAAATTAGGAAAAATTTTGATTTTATAAATATTTCAACAATTTACCCTTTACGGCTCACTGCCTCGCGATCCATCAGCTCCCCTCCTCTATCCGATGGACCTCCGATGCCAACGTCATAAGCTTATATTTTACGTTCCGGACTCGATGTGACTACTCGAATTTAGCTAGTAATACGTTAATGGACTATTGTAAATGTTGCTTGCACCTTTATGACCAGACGAGTTTGTTTTATGAGTATTTTATAGTAAAAAGACTGCAACTATTAAATATAGGTGACCAAGGTCAGTCCGCTTAGGGATTGTAGATGGCTGCGGAGGCGCTGGTGCGGGAGGGGGTAGGGCAGTGAACGTAATCTCTACATTTTAGGGAACTCATATTTTTTTCAGAAGTTTGCTAACATTGATAGAAATGAGCTGATATTTTTGAAGCTTTGCTATATATGCTCAAATTTTTTTAAAGTTGGAGATCTTTTGCTAAAATTTTACTGAAATTTAGCTATAATATCTTCTTCGCGTGTGGGAATTGATGGGGATATTTGGATGCTTCGGGGTTAGGGAGAGGTAAATTGTTTACGGGAATCCAACAATTAGCGAATTGACCTCTTATTGCACCTATGCCATGGATTTTAAATACATGAGCAAGCACTTTAAATGTCTAGGTGATGCTTCCTAGAACAATCAAAATTGTCAAAAAAGTACATAAAATGCGTAATGGTACTGTGTAGAGTTTGAGAGTTGTTTTGCCATGTGCAACCGATCACAGCAGTCGTTCGCTTGTAAAGCGTGACTAACATAGGATATGCATCGAACGTCGTATTCAAAACTGTGATGATTTTTCTACCTGTTAGAATCCCACAAAAAACCGCTTGAACTTTTAACTCACATGTAGTCAGAAATGATAAGGATGAAAACTTTGCTACTGATCTAATGCTTAATTCTAACCCAGTTAAACATACTTCGAAAAAAAGCTTATTGTATCATTTCTATTTGTTAAACTACAGTTGTACTTTAGCTTTTTTACTATTGTAAACAACAACGGACAGTTGTTTTAACCCTTTCCCGCATATAGTTACACATTTGTAACAACGTGCATTGCGATGCGTTGCACCAATCGTTTGAACGTGCGTTGTTATTCGTTCGCCTTGTGATGTACCTTAGGGAGCCTAACAACAGCTCCTAAATAGCATAGTGGCTAGAGTACAAGGATCGCATAGAAGCGACCCTGGTTTACTCCGCCGCTGAGGCAAAAGATTGTTCAACATTATACTAAATGTCCATTAATTCATTCAAAAAATCATTAAGACAAATGCATAATAAGGCCGAACCTTTAAAGTCACAACGATAACACTAGTGTAGCAAATATTTCGCTAATGTAAACTTGCGAAATTATCTAAATCATAAACAAAGTTCTCATTTCTCTCGCAATTATTATAATGTGGCATAATACGGCTAATTTCGAATTCAACCTAAGGTCCGACCAACTATATATGTGTACATGAGAAAAAAATGAGTTTTAATAACACAATAAAACTTATTACAATATGGGATTGAGCAATATGTTGACGGCAAATCGCAAGTATTTATGTAAGCTAGCTGTGACTGAGTAAAACAATGTTACCAAACTTTGTAAATTTAGCACTTCAGTCATATTTTAAAATGAATAAATGCCTATCTTTAATACATTTCATGTTGATTGTAGTGGGATAGTACATACCGAGACTTTGCCCTGCACCATTTTCACTAGGTTATCGGATGACAGCAGTCGGCTGTGAAAAAGAATGGTCGCTGCCACAAAGCCACATTGCGTTTTATGCTCAGTGTGACAGGAAGTGAAAACAATGTCACGACCTTATTGCTGTGACAAAAATAAATGTTAATTGCAAAATAAATCTATCCGTGGCTCATGCTAACTGGTAATGATATAAACTACCCATATACAATTCCTGCAGTGATAACGGAATTATTTTTTGATATAAATACTTACCTGGTGTCTCGCTTGTCCCAGTCACATCATTCATTTTACCCGGATCTGCATCGCCTACCATTTGGTACCAATCGATATCGTCTTCGCCCGATGCTACATTGTGCCACCGACAATTGCTGCCACCGCTACAATCTAAATCTGATGGGCTGCTAATGGCGTCGCCAGTAGCACCTAGAAAATATTTTACAAGATTAATAAAAGATGACATACAACAAATGATATCTTGCGAATCGGTCGTTTGTAGAACATGATGTAACTTTTGCTCGCGTTTTAAAGACGGTACACGGGATATACATCCTGTTTATCTGAAACGCCGTATATTGTAGTGTTTCCACAGTCACTGGCTGTGGGTTGGAACCAATATTCTAACCGCTTCGCTTTCTGCTCTGTATATATGACATATAATCTCATTTCATCTTCTCACATGTCAGTGTACATAAAATATAGAAATAGTACAAGATTTTGTCAGAGGTGCTTGCGTGAAAATTTTGTGTCCGAGTAGGACATTTGTCAATTTATTTATTTTATCAGCTATTTTATTTTATCGATATTTTATCAACTGGATATAATAAATAATTGAGAATGAATATAACAGTGTATATAAAAACCAAATGTAATCTTACCACTAGAAAACGGTTCAGTGCCAGAGGACCCGCCAAGCAAACCTGAAAAATAACATAAAGCACAAAAAGAATTGCATATTTGTCAATTATACAGTAAAGTAGGCTAGTTTTATTCCGTAGTTTGATTGAAAACGAAGGCAATTTTTTTTAAATTTCTGCCGTTTTTTAATCAACATTAATCGGGAATCATAATCCTTTCAAGTGCTATTGCAATTCTTGTTGCTTAATGTATGGAGTCTAAGATCAATCTAAATTTGGTTTTAAAAACAAAGACACTTGTGGGGTAACATTTACAGTATCCAGGTTCTATTAAGGTAAAATTATGAATTGTTCACTATTGTAACTGTTGACATAGCATCATATAAAACCATAACATAAGCATGGCTTTAAAATACATTATAATTTATGATACCTCCTTCTCTATGATATCCTCTCTTGTCTCCACGCTTTCCTTGCGTATAATACGTAAGATAGAGTGCAAAATATGTTTATGGTGGCCCGTGTGAATAATTAACATGTGGTAAGTATATTCATTTCTAAACTTTATGATTGAATATTGAGTCTTGTTCGCAAGTAACAAATATCATTGACGCAACCGGTCTTCAAATACTCTAATGGACTGCTGTAGCTTGTATCTTTAGATTGTAAACAATAAGAATATTGTTTGCAGTGAGACAAAATCAACAAATTAGTATTTGCATGAGAACTTAAGAAATGCAAAATATCCATGCGCTAAGAATTAATGATATACAATATATGTTATAGGCTTACAAATTAAATAATTGCAGCAGTAATTGATCCTTTTAAAATCAGTAGTCAGTTAATAATTTTGCTAAGGAATTGTATTGACATACTAGCACATAAGTTTATTGTTTTTTTGTGCAAACGTTTTATATTATGTTCATTTGTAGCAACAATGGACTATAATTTGGTGATTATAACAGTCATCGGCTTATACACATCCAACCTAAAGAAACCTAATATCGAAACACGCCGCGAACTGCCCCCCCCGCATTTCGTGGACTGTGTCTCTTCTTCGTATAATTCGTGGCTGGCATTTTGTCCTCTGCATTTCGTGGTATGTACAAATGTTCCTCATAATTTATATGTGGGGAACAATAATTTATATGTGGGAATTTTATATGTAGTACACTTGTGTTCTGCGTAAGACAGATAGAGTTTGCCCATGTGATGCAGGTGTAGCGCAAAACGATAGTCATAATCAGGAGAGTGGCATACTTAGTAAAAATTTTAAACTGTCTTTATATACGCTTTTCGAGACTTCATCAATTGCATATGTTGTAGTATCTAAAATATACGCTCAATGAGGTATTAACGTTTAGAATAACCACAACTGCAGTGCCGCTCACAAACGTGAGTGTAGATACAAGTTTGTTGATAAATATCGCAAAAAACTTTGCTTAGTCTAAATATATTGTATACACATCAAAAATTATTTATTTCTGCGGTGTAGAGTTATAGCAATATACCTTTTAAGCCTCCAGTTGTAGGATTTTTCGATCCATTGGTGTTCTTTTTTCCACCACTACAACATTCTGAAACATTCTTACTTTAAATATTATACAAACTTAATTACATTTAAATATGATAATTCCACCGTTATCTCCTAGCGCCATTGACTTATTACCACATTCAATACTTGCAAATTTAGCGGGAAAATTGAACAACTAACTCTTGAGATTAAATTAAATGTTTCAGTACAGCAGAAATAAAACATAAATAAATATCAACTATAATTACCTTATATTAAATGGGGTAAAAATTTTGTGGCTTTAATAAATTTCATCTCTGATTATCCACCGTATATGCAAGCAAAATGAAAAATGTAACCCCCTCTGCTATTCGGTAAAAACTGTATAAATACTAAGTTAAAGTGTGGCAAACGTATTTCTACTAAAATAGTAAATGTGGCAGAGTTGCCCCAGAAGCCTTTTACATTTTATGAAGTTTAATGTCTTAACCGTTGGGTTTATTTAACTTTGTCAATAAGTTTAAGCACAATGGTCCTGGCGAAAATTCTATATATGAGACGTCTTTATTTTTGTAAAAAATGATTTTTAAGTAATCAGTTTAATATACTTACCCACAATGCCGTTGTTAATCAGTGTAACATAAGCGACTACGAGATAGGTAGACTTTATTGGGTAACTTAGTAGCATGTTGAATGATGAAACATTAAAAGTTAAAATGTCATAGTATTTAACAGAGTAGCTATATTACTTAAGTTTATTAACCTACGATCATCTTTAATCAATACAGAGTACAATTAACATCATAGATGCTAGGAATTCCGGCTTTTTAGCCGGGATTTTATACATGTGTCATTTACATGCTGTTGTTATTTTGCTTAACGTAAAATCTTGTTCCTTCGGCGGTAAAATACAAAATTTTGTGTGTCCAGGATGGCTATTTTATTTGAAAAAGTCGTATTGGAGAAAGCGTGTTTTCTAGAAAGAAATATATAAAAATTGATAGCCACCAGCAGCGAATAATTGTAAACTTTTATTTGGCAAGATATAATTTAACTTAAACATTTCATATCTTCAAACTAGTTCAGTTATACATGTTCCAAGTTGTTTTTCACTGTTAAATATAGAAAGAGACAGTGTTACGTCACTATAATCAAGCAAATTGACAACTACTTTAGCAACAATATTGTTTGTAAATAGATGGCCATTAATCAATCAGCCCATAGAAATCTGCTGTGCAGTAGTAGAGTTGTCAAACATTGTAAAAGCAGCGTCAATCAGACAAGCTTTATAATAATTCATAGATAAATACTGATGAGACAAGCCTGCAAGTGATAAAAGAAAAAAATTCTGGTGAAACAAAACAGATAATGTATATAAAATTCATAAAGCCAATGTTGAAGATACTTTACACTTTAGTAACATTGTAGAAATTTCCTTTTTTCACGACAGATGGGCAGGTGAAATCGGAATGATGGAATATAAACCAAAATACTATTCATAACATATCTCTTATAAAACACCAGCATTATTCAATCAAGGATATTGTGAATAAATGAAAAAACTACAAAACAGTCAAATAAATATTTTTGAAATATAATTATGAAATGTTTTATCTTCCATTCTGAATTTTCAAACCTAAGACTTTAATGGTTTGAAGATATCTCTTACTGTTTTAGGGCACCCCTAGCACACCGCGATGTGAGACATTTTGATACAACTCCGAACGAATTTAAACTGTTCCTGAACTTTTGATACATTCTTGAGTTTCAATATTAGATAAAGTAATCTTCGTAACTTGTGTTTGTTCGCAACGAACGCGAATGTCTTTAAATCAGCAATTCAAATATACAGTGTCTTATTTTACCAAACTATCATGTATATACACGTCGGTGTTTAAATACCACACCGCGGTTTACTAATAAACTCTAAAATGCGATCGACATATTGTTTATTAGGTCTTAAAGTTTGTGAAATAATGAGTGTTTGACAATATGAGTCGCTCTTTACATGGCATCATGGAATAGGTGCTGCACGTTTGTAATTTAAAAAAATTCCCGACCTATACATCACTTATGTGATGGGCATAAATTAGCATGCTATCCGCGATATTGTCAACCACTGTCGATCTTAGAAACAAATTGTCTAGAACACAAACATTCATTTTAACCATATAGTGTATCGACAACGATATCGATGTCTCTCATAGTATCCTTATAAACAAAATACAACTACAAAACTTAGAAAATACACTGAAATTCGCGCATTAATGGTTTTAGCAAAATGCTTTTATCAGATCACTATAATTTAACACTACTTCGAAACGAATAAAAATTATATGATTTCAAGCCGATTGGTTATGCCATTCAGTGCGTTTTAATGTTACTTGTTAAATTCATAAGCTTGACCAACGTTATAATGTCATCACAGTTTGAAACTTTTGTCTACCTATAGCCGGGACCCTACTCAATAGACAGTCAGGATCACCCCCATACCGTACGACCCACCCTTAGCTAATAAATTTTTTGTTTTAGTGTCGCACAAACTCTTAACTAATATTTTTGCGTTAACATCAATGGACAGCGTTTGTAGCTAAATATGTGCACTAATCAGTTGTGTTATTAGTTTTTTAAATTTCGATATTCGTGTCTAAATTATACATATGCAGACAAGTTGGAATGTTGTATGCTGTCAGTCAAAGTACAAAGCGGACATCGTGGGCTTGACACTGTCGAAAAATGACAACACTCTGTGATAACAAAACTTCAAAATTTTTATAAAAACACGTGAGAGTGTCTAAGACACCCTGTTGTCGACAGTGTGTCTGACACGGTCTGGCGTACATGGGTTGCAAACGTTGAAGACATTATAACCTGACCGGCGCATTAATATTGAATAACTTTGCCTATCGTACAATGCATGATAAACTCCAGCAACCAGAAATTGAATCCTGGTTGTATTGGGTAGATGTAAATCACTGAGCTATCTACGAGCTGCTGTTCGATTTGTTAATGAACCTAGCACAAAACGAGCGAATGACAACGCATGTGCAAATGAATATAACACATCATTACAATATATAACGCATTGCAATTTTCACTGTGCCCGATTTGGCAACAGTGAGCATTTTAATGTGTTAAGTACGTATACCTATCATGAAGTTCTAATAAAATGCTGTATATAAAATTATTTTCAATCTATATTAGGAATAACAGGTTACTGTGGGCCAAATGTAAAATCTGAGACAGCTTTCCTGGTTGTCCTGAAAGTAACAACTTATACTCTTTGAAATGTTACTTTATACTTGATAATTAAAATCAAAATGGTGTAGCGCAGTAAAAATGCACAATCTTAAAGCAGCACTGTTTTCTTAGGTGAAAAAATAATACATGGGCTGTAGACGAATCAATGTTTAGTGACCCGTAGACCATTTTACTAGTTGCAACAGTGGACCGTTACCCGTATGACCAGTGACCCGTAAATTATTTTCTGGTCAGTTTGTATAGATAAATTCTTGTTTTTCGATGATGACGCAAAATTCAACAAGCAGCACAAATTCGTTATATCTGCATAACAAAACATAAATAAAGTAACAAGAACTTATCATTTTTCTTTCATAGTATTACATAATTTCCTATTATCAACACTTTAGCTAACTAACAACTCAACTCGAAATAAACACCAAAAGTACAATAAATTTCGCTAAAATTGCCAAAAATTCATTTATTTTTCCTCAGTATGTGAATTTTTTTATTGCGAAATCCGATTAAGTCTCAAAATATTCTTTTTTAGTACAAAGTTAGCATCTAACAATTTGCTGGTATTCAGTTTTGAATTATGCCGTCTTAAAGTTTATTGAAACTAAATATATTTACAGTGGCTTCACAATGTAACTGATATCTCTAGGCTCTTACAAGACGATTTTAAGCGGGAAAGTAAAAACAAATAGTTAGCGCTCCCTTACTAAAACTGCTAAACATAAATCTTATATTGGATCCGACAAAGTATATAATCGACATTTTTTATATCCTGAACTATTAGTTATTAATCTGAACTATTAAATTCCTAAACTATTAAGACCAAACTTTATCGATTTTGAATTAAAAAGGATGTACGTTCGCGAACGTCAAATGACAAACTACACGACTCTTTCGTTTATTCCGTCGCATTTTCATTTAACTTGTTCGCGAACAGATATGTATCCTATTTGAAAACAAACAATGGAACTGTTATTGGGCGATTATAATTAGCTATAATTCTGGCCTAACAATAGATCTAATGCCCTGTCTATAACAATGGATGTGGATTTGACATAGGATTTTACAAAATAGGATGGTTAGCGGGTGCAGGTTAAGCTTAATCGTGAATAACTTGTTAGATAAAAATAAAAATGTTAATTTTTGGCATCAGAAACCGAAGCATGCAGCATCTATTATTTGGAAGCATATCACACCAAAGCATATGATATCAATATCATTATTATTTTTATTATCTTAAGGATTGTTACTTCTGGTTTGTTTATACGTTGGAAAATTAAAAATTAAGTCGAAGATAATTTAACCTGTAAATACCGTAACACGAGCGACAATAAATAAATCAGAATTTAGAAAAATTTGTCATTAAAATTTGAAATTTGACAAAGAAGACGTCCTGAACTTGCAAGTGCACAAAATATATTTATAGTAACAAAATATTCCGTTATGAAAATTTGATATAATTACATATCTAATATGAAAAATAATAATAATTACATAGCGATGATCACAAAATAGATGAACAACATTTGAATATCTAAGACTTTTTCTCTCAATATAACAAGACTAAAGAAAATAGTAAGAAAATGAGCGATACTGTTATGATCGAATTTTTTTTTGGCGGGTATATCAAAATTTAACAGATTATCATAATATAACATATATATTTGGCAATTTTGGGAATTATTTTGGGCCATTTTTATATAAATCTTTTTGTTTTAGCAGAGTGTGAGTACCAAGAATTTCGGCAGTCGTTGCACATCAGTTAAAATACGCTATGTCCATCTGTGGTCTCAAGATCATAGCGTACAAAATTCTGTCAAACGTATCAGATTAACTGCTATTATAATACCACAAGTCTGCCGGACATGTCCGCTGGAGAAACTCAATGAAAAGGTATGTAAACGTCGGTTCATATAGCGGTTATTAATAGGGTCATGCAGTTGTGAACATGGGACAAGGTATGTAAACGTCGGTTCATATAGCGGTTACTAATAGGGCCGTGCAGTTGTGAAGATGGATAAGGTATGTAAACGTCGGTTCATATAGCGGTTACTAATAGGGTCATGCAATTGTGAAGATGCGACAAGGTATGTAAACGTCGGTTCATATAGCGGTTAGTAATAGGGTCATGCAATTGTTAAGATGGGACAAGGTATGTAAACGTCGGTTCATATAGCGGTTACTAATAGGGCCGTGCAGTTGTGAAGATGGATAAGGTATGTAAACGACGGTTCATATAGCGGTTACTAATAGGGTCATGCAATTGTGAAGATGCGACAAGTTATGTAAACGTCGGTTCATATAGCGGTTAGTAATAGGGTCATGCCATTGTTAAGATGGGATAAGGTATGTAAACGTCTGTTCATATAGCGGTTACTAATAGGGTCATGCAGTTGTGAACAAGTTGCTGTTAATTTTTGTATTTGTTTTTAATTTAAAATCAGCAAAAACAACGTACATATTAACAGAATAATTAAAGAGATTTTTCAATTAATGCTACTTTTACATTCCTATATTCAAATCTGGAACCATAGAGTTTGGGAACGTTGATTTCGTTAACTGGTCTAAAGTAGATGTTCCACTTTCCCTTTGGGCCTAGCGAGACCGTTGATCATCTCGTAGCCAGTATAACGCACTCGAGATGCTTAGATACATCACAAGCGTAGCTAATAATCTGGTTTAATGCATAATCACTCTCAGCTGCACCATAAATCAAGTTGAACCGTTCATTGCTGACATGCCGGCGATAAAAAAACCTTTAGCCTAGTCTGGTCGTGAAATGTTTTTACACGTTAATGAGAAAACAAGTTTGAAAACGGATTGAAATTAACAGTATTAACATGTCGCATTAGAGACAGGAGTGAAATGTTTGGCCAATTAGAGCCAAATATTCCAAAGCTATATATGTTAAAAGTCAAATATGCACGTATTTTTGCACATTTATATATATAACATTCGGTATGTTCAACGATATTTTAAATATATTTGTGATATAGCATACGACTTAGAGGTATGCTTTCTGTCAAAATGTAACCACATACCACCAGTCAGTCGCAAGTGTTAGTAGCAAGAGTAATACCTACACAACCTGACCCAAAATTGTCAGTTTTTGCGGTATTATTCATTAGTGTTATAAGCTGCAAATGATTATGGCTGCAAAATCTAATATCAGCTGTACTGATGAAATCTTTGTCACTTCTCTTTAGCGGTTCCCAAGTTACAGGCGACAACGACAAAATCCGTCTTGATTTTGGCGCTAATGGAGGTTCTTTTAAACTCCGCTATTGGGGAAGTATACATACAGAAAAATACTTTGGCCCACATATATCGACTGCCAAGCGCAATTAAAAGTGAAAATTGCGGACATTCATCCATCTGTTCTTAAGCTGTACCAGTTGATTTAATAAAACGTGTGCATTAATGCAATAACCTAGAAGCAATATAATCTCTCTTAATATATTTTTAATGTAATTTATAGCAAAATAATTTTATTTAGTAATAAAAATGGATTTTGCCATTTTCCGTTGACGCGTAAGCTTTTAGAAAACCTATTGACATCACGCAATAGACATTATAATGTCTAGAATATACAAAAAATTATCGATGTTCGCCGAACATTGCGCCTAAAAATTGTAACCGCTTGAGGACAGCGTACAATTTATTAATAGCTGTAATTACGTACTGAGTAAACCCGACGGTGGTTATATTTTTACACATTTCATTCCTTGCTGCTTAGTTGATGACAGGATAATATGAATGCTATGAGCACCAAAGTTAAGTACTGATTTTGGCTTTAAGTTGGCCATTATAAAATAACTGCTCGCAAATCAAAGGACATAAAGACAAATGTATACATCAATATGTACCGATTCTTAAACGCATCAGATGTAGAAAGATTGAGAAATCCGAAAAGGCTTTCCTGAGCAATGGCCATTGTTATATAATTCTGCAATAGTGTGGTAGCCTGGTAAAAGAGGATGCCACGAGTAATTTGATATGCAAGTTGATGATGTTAAGGATGATAATATTTGATGATACAATATGATTTGATGTGAGTAACGTTTAGGCCCAAACGAGTCATGAGATTACCTATAAATTTTATCTTTCGCTCAATTTCGATAAATCATACGCTACTTTCATCTCGCCGTTTTTGCACTGCTTTTATCGCTCCTGCTAGCAATTTTTTTCGCTACGCAAATAAAGTGTCTTCGTAAAATATATCACAAAAAATAAAGATAACTTTTTGGATTACTTTTGCAGTTTTTATTGTTTAAGGCATATTGCTTCAACAGTTATTCGCAGCTACGTAACTAAAGACCAGCCTTTCGCTTTTGTAAAAAAGAGCTTCTTGTTCGTTTTATCTTTTTTAGCATGTTTTACGCTATGATGCTAAAAACTGGGCTATTATATGTTAAGTACGAGTAGTTTTCGCGATAAAATGGGTGTAATTTCGTATTTCTCTACGCGAACTATACATGCAAACGGCATGTGAAAACTCAATGAGAACTCTACAATTCTTTCAATTTAAAACATCCTAAATTTTACAATTAAGTATCGTAGTAGTGCATGGTTACCAGTAAAAGTATTCGTTACCATTACCGTGAGTCTCCGGACAAGATATATCTACATCACGGGCTTGATCATGAAAAGGAACATATTAAAAAGCGGTTCTGAATGGTGATGTTAATCAAAGTCTTGCGAAGCATTGTGTTTCTATATATGTAGGGTTTGTAAATAACTTAGGAACTAAATCTTCATTTAAATTCCGATATTTTAAACTTAAATCAAGCTTCTTTTGTCCAGATTAAAAGGAATATAGAACACTCTTTGCATGAATTCACATAATGTTAAATAATACGAGCATGATATACCTATATGCCTGAACCCATATGTATCTTGAATATGACATCCAAGCCGAAATTATGCAACGCAGTGAAACCTAATAGGCGCAAGTTATAAAGGTTTATGTAATATAATAGGACACAAATTTCGACTTTTAGCATTGTCTTTTTGAGATTCAGAAAAGCGAAAATTCACAACAAAATATTTAATTATGAAATGCATACCAACAAATTCATCAAAAAAGTACGCATGAATATTGTATGAGTTATTTTTTTTACTTGCTGAATAACTTGTGTATACATACACGCAAAATTGGGTCTCTTAAAAATAACTCTTAAATCTCTAAATTAGCCGCTTCGTTAGTATATTTTTATTTTTAGTGTGTGTTAAAGTTAGTACAAAATTATTTGTCTCCGCCGTTTTTGTAACGGAGAAGTCGTCGAGAAAACAAATTGAGGATATATACAAATCCTACGGTTAATAAATAAACTTTTGTTGTATATTAATATTAACGAAGCAATTTTTAAGACAACGTAGGTTTGAGTTAGACTTTTACTTTCATCTATAAACGCTGCGTGGAAACAGTCTTATACAAGGTATCGCAGTGGTTGAGCGGTGTTGAGTGTCGATATGGTTGGTAGGCCGATGTTGACTGTCTAACAAATATTTTTTATTTATTTATTTATTCATTTATCTATTTATATATTCAAGAATTTATTCATTCACTTATTTGTATATATCTTTATTCATTTTTTATATATTTATCCTTGTATTTATTTATTTATATATTTCTTTATCCATTTGTGTATATATTTATTTATTTATTTATTTTACTTATTCATTAATTTATTTACTTACTTATTTATTTTTTATTGTTATTTATTTTATATTTACTTAAAATAAATCATCTAAAAAGAGACATACGCTATTTAACGAAGCAATACCTTAATGCTTCCAAGATGTCTGTTTAATACCCCTCCATAAATTGTATGAAAATTTTTATTGTGACAGTTTTTAGTCTCGTGCTTTATAAAGATATCAGAATACATTTATATTTCTGGGCTCGAAAATTTTGGAACCACGCAGCGAAGTGAGACTTCCGAGTCAAGTGCGTCCTGATGCGAACTTATCTTTATAAAATTACACGATCAATGTCGTTTGTTGAAAAAACAGCCGAAGTGATTGATAAATTGTTAAACTAACATATCGTGTATAATCATTAGTCAAAATTTTGCTACGCAATCGCATCGCATAATCATACTGAGTAAGCAGAAGATCTTGTGATAAAACAAAAGTTCGCGGGAGAATATTTTAGAAACTAAAATTGCAGTGTATTGGTATACCACCATGTTGAGGACTTAGTCTGTCGAAAACTACTGCGACAACTGGATTTGCGCTGAATCGGTGGAAAACCCTGTTTAGAAATGAGTTAATCAAAAATATTAGAAACTGGGATTACACGAAAGATGTAGAAGGCCATGTTTTGAACGGAATCTAAAAAGAACATTTTAGGTACTAAGTTTTTATTGACTTGGTATTATCACGTTCAAAATTGAGATCACGAAACAGTATATTCTGAGCTCTTTTTGCGCTTAATCAGAAGATTACCATGCTTTAAACACAGTCCTCAAAAATGTTTCAGGAATTGAGTGTTCACTAAACCAGTACAAGATTAGAATTGAGCTGCTTCATGAATACTTTATGGCCATGATTTATATATGGTGGATCAATGAGCATAACGTTTACAACTGAGTTTGTTGACGAATATTTTAGGAATTGATATTGAATTTAATGGTGATGTCCGTGCTTAGAACAAGTTTACCGACGAATATGTTAGAAACAATGTTTGAATAGCTGAGAAAACAATATTTAGAACAGAGGTCCAAAAAGAATATTTTCGGAATCCAGTTTGTGCTGAATGCGTAGAAGATCATTTTTGCGACTGATCGCCCACAAGAATGATTTTAATAACTGAGATTGTGCGGTATTTGATGCAACATCATCTCCTGAACTAAAGCCACAGAAATATATTTTCCGAAGCTGATTTGCACCTAAACTGCAGAGATGACGTTTAAAACTGTGACAGTGAAAGAATATTTTATAAACTGAATGGGTAATGATCACGATTAGAATTGGAGAATTGAGCACGTAAAAAATATTTGATAAATTAAATCAGTAGAAGAAGTACGTGTTTAAAGCCGAGTCCATTGAATTACGTTTTAGATAATGAGTATGTTACCGTTGGGCTTCCTCTAGGTAATAGGAAGCGTAAATTCAGCAAAAAATACATTTCAGCTATGTGGTTCTAGCAATGAGATATTGACTTATCTATACAATATGCTATATTATTAGCAAGGGTACGCTTTATCCATACATGATGCAGTGATATTAATACAATTGTTAAAACTAAGCTAGTTAGTAGCTCAAGTAAGCCATATATAAAATGTGCATAATTAGAACTAAGCATTTGGACATTTTAACTGCAATTAACAAAATCAATCACATAGCTATTACTTATTTCCGACCTTTATATATGTAAATTAAATGAATTTTGTTACAACTTCTTTATAACTAAATAATAAACTGCCGTATATCGCTAGATTGTTTTGCAACCAACTGTTAATATAGTCCGTACGCTCTGTGGCAAGTATTTATGGCTAAGCATTTTGATCAGAAAGTTGGCAGAATATGCAAAATCAATTAGTTTTAATTTGACCATATTTTGTTGTTAACCGGTCATACTGATTTTCACAGTTTTTGCCAGTTATATACGTGAATATTTGTGAGGGACACCATTACATTGTCATTACCATTGCAGTTTTCGCCAAGCAAAATAAATATAAGCTCTATTTTCGGTCAAAATCCATGTAAAAATTTTTGGTGCTCTCTATAATTGTACTATCTATAATTCTATCTATCTATAATTATCTATCTATCTATAATTTAATAATATCAATCTATAACACCCGCACCGGTTTGGTTCAAATTTTCACGGCGTAGAACACGCTAATAGCAACCTCATACTGTAAATACGGAAGTGCCCCGATCGGAGAATTCCCATCTACCGCAAAATCTGTACTTTAATTGATTTTATTTGAAAAACACAAAAAGACAACAAAATATGAGATTCTGTAGTTTATTTGTGCCATAAAAACATCCATATTATTCAGGAACGAATCAACGCACGTTTAGACCGTCGGCGTTGCACATTTTACTTGGAGGAAATCAAAAGTAGTTATAGGCAAAACACAGGGACTCATACATTTGCCATCAAATTGCGCAACTAAACTTAAAATGACACCGCTGACCATCCTATTTTGTTTTCTGTAAAAAATTTCGTATATGCACCGAACATTTTCTAGTCGGTCAGAAAATACTAGTTTTTGTTCGTGAATACCAAATTTGTTCGCGAACATAATTTTGTCTGATTTCAATTAACAAGGGTTTTGTTCGAGGACACTAATTGATAAATAATGGGGACATTCCGTTTATGACGTCACAGTTACATTAAATTTGTTCGCGAACAGAGACGAATCATATTTCAATGCTATAAAATGTTGCTTAACTATACTAAACCTAACGCAAATCTCTAGGTCTGCGCTAGCAATGAACCAAATCGAATATCCTATTTGTTCCGTAACAATGGGTGTGGATTCCACATCGGAAATCTCAAAATAGGACGGTTACCGGGGTCAACTTAAGTTTAGTCGTGCAAACTGTTTTTCTATAAAAATGGTTAGTTTAGAACAAATCGATGTATTTTAGAGAATTTAAGGCAAGCAGGTGCAATTTCAGCTGAGAATATTAACTTTACCAATACTTTGGAATAAGGAAACTAAAATTTTTTTAGATAAAATATGTGTAACTTATGCAGTTTTTGTATATTTGCACTACTGAACGATGTTATAAATGAATTCAATGAATTACACGATTTATATAAATTTCTGTCGTTTATTTGAGATACGCTACTCCCACCTTACCATTACAACCCATGTTTCAAACCTCAAATACTAGTGTAGTACTTTACACGAAAAGCTGGCTCTTTGAAAACATTGTAAAAACCCTAAAACAAAAATATAATAAAAATGTCTATTCTCTATAAGTAACTTCTTATACCAACAGCGTTAGAGTCAACAAAAAGCGTAGTCGTTTTCGTTAACAAGCTGTTTGCAGTCAGACTAACAAATACTAACTAGTAAATAATTTAATTATTACGTAACATTTTGTTGTGTGACAAATTAAGACATCGTTTTAACTTTTATGTCTAAAAATCATTTCTGCCTCAAAACAAAAATGTTAACTGTCGAAAAGCTAAAACTTCTATTTAGACGTAGTTATGAATATTTTGGCCAATGTAACCCTGAGGGGCGGTAAGTTATAGGTCAAGAAAAAGAAAAGCTTAGAGCGTGGGGTGGGGGTGGATACCCCCGACTTAGGCTTATGCTTAGTGTATGTCTCATATGAGGACCTTAGCTGTGTCCGGCACTGTGTGGAGGACATAGGTTCCAAACAGTGGGGACGTTATAACGTGAACGCCGCATTAGGATTAGCATATCGAGAACGGCATAGCCTGCATTTTATTTCAGCTCCTCTTGGTTACTTGGGGCAATATTTTCATCCAAAATATCCATTATGGAAAATTTGGTATATTCTATGTGATCACATGAGTATGTGACCCTTCAGCTCTTGTTTATAGTATATTTGCTCTGAAATGTAACAGAAAATGTTGTGTAATTCAAATATTTAACACAGAATACTTTTCTAGATACTTCCAATAATAGCTTGCCAATACGTAAGGAAGTTTTGGAACTACTTCCACTTATTATTATCACTTTAACGGACATAAAATATTGATCAGATAAGCCACATATTTAATATTCAAGTTAATTGGCGTTATTGAATTTGCTTTTATACCAACTATCAAGTCTGCCGTCAACTTGATCCTAAACCGACGCTAACGACCGAGACAAAAATTGAACCATATCAAATATGTAACGATCGTTATCTATTAAAAATAGATTTTGATATACCAATCTGTTTCATAGACATGTGCGATTATCGATGTGCCGCAACAATGCCATAAAACGGTAGAGAATATTTAGCTTTAATTTCCGAAAACAATGACAAACTTCCACGGTTGTCTAAACCATTAGATATTCTAAATTTCAGCACTAACTGCATGAACCCATGCTACAAACGAATGTGTCTTGAATATCCATAACCATGTTTTCCTATATTTACCTGGTTGACGCCACCATTCTCAAAGTGCCAATTTATATAGTAATACTCTGGTGGAATACCTGAAATTAAAAGCTTTACAACTTATGCATGTATGACAGAATGTTTGCAAAAGTCCTGCAGAGTACTTAGAGACTGGCGGCTGTTTGCAAGAAACTGCTAAAATTTTTAATGGACGGTTGGATATATGATATTTGAGTTTTTGCAGACGGCTGCTAGTGGGTTTTGTCTGTATTTTTACTTGAGGTTAAAATATCTAACAGATAGATGTGGCAAACTTTTGTATTTTACAGACCGCCAATCAAGACAAGAATCTTTAAAAGCTTACTATTGAACATTAAAAGGTATTGCAGTTATGAACAACATATCTTTCTCCCTAATGGCTAACTGTTACAAACATTTGTCCATTGCAGCCAGTTATAAAATACAATTGTCTCTAATAAACATCTAATAGAATTTGGATTATGTAAAACGGTTGTTTATGGGACATTTTTATGTTAAAGAAATTATACATGTGTCTATGCAAAATGCCTTGGTATCAACTGGAGAGATCGTGCTGCCGTTGATTATCGTTAAATTTAACGATGTCAGGCAGTAATTGTCTGAACAAAAAGCATGTTCAGATGATCCCATGGGCTTTATATTAACTTTACTTGAAATACACAATGTGCGACACATGTACCTATAAAGCGACAGTACTTGTACAAATATTGATAAGTCTACTTTATACGGGAGAGGCATCTGTTTTCTGCCTTAATCGTTGTTTACAAATGCAGTAACATATATACGGAAATTTCTATTCTTGAAATAATTAGGGCATGATTTTATTTGGGTGTTGTAACAACAACGTTTAAAGTTGCGCGCAGTTTGCAACATCAGGGTTGCTGTACGTCTGTGAAATTAGCAACAATATCTCTGCCTTGCATCTGTGCCAGAAACCGTGGTAGCTGCTTGAAAAACTACCAAATATGTCGCAAGCGATGAAGAAAGAGACTGAGCTTGGTTTATTTACAGTTATAATTATGATTAATCACCTGTAACAGAATTTGTGTCTGACGTATTTACCACCTAAAACTTCTTGGAACTCCAGAAGCCCTATTATGCTGGTCTGATATGAGTTAAGGAACACCACTGTCGTATTTTAGTTTGAAGAGAACTATAACAAATTATCTAAAAGTGTAGAAAACAACGCGTAACTAAATGAGTGACGACAGACAAATTCTTTCAGTAACTGGATTCACCGACAGTCGACTATAAACGCCTTGAAAAGATATGGCATAGACATTTTGCATTTCATGACTGCAACGTTGTATTCATCGTACCAAAAAACTATACAGATTGTTCGAAATTTCAAGATATAACCAAACTACTGACAAAGACTATAATCAGGAAATCGGTTTCGTCGTTTCAAAACTCCCGTAAAAGAAATGAATAGGAATGATATATTTTACTAGGGTCACGATAACCAAACGACGATATTCAATTTAGCGAAAAATATATATAATTGACCATTGTTGATGTCCCGCAAGCACTACATGGCCAAATAAATGAATACAGACCCCATTCTGGAAATCCGCTTCGTTAGACCTTAAAGCCCTTAAAACCCGTAAAAGGTATATTGTGGGATCTAGAGACTTTAGATTACAAGACCATCGTATTGAGCATGATTTATAATCTTAAACACTTTTGTTTGATACAAATATGCAAAAACATTACGAAATTTGAACAATTGTTATTTCTTCACAAGTATTGACGAAATAACGATTAATATCTTATTCCGATGTTTTCTTACTACTAATTGTTCAAATTTGCTTCGGGCTTACGAAATTTACGTCCGACCACAATTACAATATGCGTCGCAAATCTGGTCCCCATGCCATTATGGTGATATCGATTTGCTTAAACGAGTACAACGTTATTTCACACGCCGCCTGTACAACTGACTGTGTTGGGCAGACGCGTCTTACAATGATCGGCTTACAAAATTAAATTTGGAGTCGATTGAAATACGTCGGTTACATTCCGTCCTTGTTATGATGTATAAAATTTTAAATTATAAAATTGATGCCTGCCAAGATTTATTCGTATTATCCGAGGTTTGCCATACCAGGGGTCATTCAAAAAAAGTGATGAAAAAGAAATTTAAAACAAATACTTTAAGGCACGCGTTTTCAGTTCGTGCTATAGACGCGTAGAATTCATTACCGCAGTTTATTGGGAGCAAACCTCTTATAGACGCCCCTAGCACTAAAGCGTTTAAAAACGGCTTGAAAGAAGTTAATCTAACATCGTTCTTACATTATGATAGAAACCTATAATCAGCTGTAACTGGAATAACCCCTTGCTGATTCTCTTTTTATTCAATTGTATACCCTTTTCTTATAATTTATTCACTGTGAATTAATATACCATTTGTTCTACCTAACAGACACTTCTGCAGACTGTTAGGGGTGTATTTTTGAATAAATTTTTGTTGTTGTTAAATAATATTTGAGCTCAAACAGACTGAAGGAGTTTGTGTAAAAAAGTGATCTTCGGCAAAGTACCGCCGAATAGTGGTCTTCATTTTTCGATATGACGCATACGAGATATTGGCAGCGAAACAATCATACCCGTATGGTCAGTTTTAGCAAAGAACCCTTGAGAAGTTTTTGATCATCATAAATAAGGTCGATTAACTTGAGAAAAATTACAGTTATGACATACCCAAAATAGAAACCTATGTTGCCTTTATTCATAATAAATACTCCAAAAACATACTTTCGATACAACCTCTATTGAGATATTCACAAGCTTTTTAGGACGAGCAAACAATTGTTCAAAACTAATTTGAATTGGTGTTATAAATAAATTCTTCAATGACTTGGCAATCAATGGTAACTTTGCTGAGTTTAAAGCGCGGCCGAATACTTTGAGCCAATGTCAGTTACGATCTGTTAGAGATATCGTACCGTGGAGCTATTCGTAGGTAAAATTAGCGACCCGCCTTAAAACTATAGGGGCTAAAATTTGTTCCCAAAAGTTCTAAATACTGAGTCTTGTTTACGCCTGCAACATTATCGGGTTCGTGTAGTTTATAAGCACCCACTAATTTCCAAAAAACTAGGTAATCACTGCGTATTTACAACCAGCGCCCAGAAAATAGCTGGGTGCATACAATTTAAAAGCAACCTTTTCAAATTCGTGAGTTCTATGTGGCTGCTGCTAAATTTCTGATAATTTTTTACTCCTCCCCCACTAATTTTATGGTTGGTTGGAATAAACTCAACAAACTACCAACCCAACCATACCTAGCACCAATAAAATAATAATCTGTCCTTTGAATAACTAAGATTTAGACATATGATGAACAACCCAATTTCTCAAAGCATTTGGACCATCATAGATATTTCAATGTATATGTTTTTAAATAACAGATCTAATCATCTGCACTTATCAATCTAACTGTCAAACGACATTTTCATCAGGGTATTATTAACCATATCGCTAGACTTTAGACTATATTTTATAAGCCTAAGTTGTATTATGCAAACTACATCTTTGTAACAAATTGAGTGATGTGCAAAGATCTTTTATGCTGTAATGTAATCGTGGCCGTTTTTAAGGTGCTTTCGATATCATTTGTCAACGTTTTCGAGTACTAAACTTTTTTCAGCACAAAATTAAAACAAGTTAGGAGTCGTCGCCCGCAGTAGATTTCGAAAAGACCAGGAAATTTGTCTTAAGTTTAGTGTCCCTAGAATAAGCTGGAAAATTTGCCATTATTCAATGTAACATTTTGACAGTTGGCAACATTATTAACATCACAAGTATCATTGGCCAGAGCACGTGTTCTCTTGATTTGAAATTCGTTTCAATTTTAATAACATACGAAAGTTGTATCCAAAATGACAACGAATTTTCCCATTGTTGTCGGTAATTTGCGAATGACTGCAAAGGAATAGCTCAAATTTTCACGATTTTCAGTGCATATATGTTGCTAAATAATATACTTATAAATATAATAGAATGTCAACGTATTTCTTTCACTTTAAAAGCGTTATTCGCGACATAAAATCTGTGAGCAAATGAAAACCATACTGTCACATGCTCTCGACGACAGCTATAGACTGTTGTTAGAAATGTTGGTATTTATGGCTAGCTTATAATTTTCATTCAAAAATATCCTGTTTCGGTTGTAGCTACTGCATAACTAAATGCTGCGATTTGCCAGCGGTGTTAGCATAATTACTTTAGATGTACTTAGCTACATAACTTTATATAATACTTTTATAAGCAATGTCAAATGTTGCATCGTTCTTTACTGGTGCTCGTAAGAACAGTGTGTACATTCAACTATAATTGTAATTATACTCGTAAGAACGGTGAGGAGATTCAACTATAATATGCGCTTTTAAAATTTTGACCTTTTTAGTTCCACGTGATCTTTTACTGTATAAGAATGTTTTGGCAACACCACATCCTAGATGCATCGCACGGACCGCTGGGTTTATACAATTTTAGGGTGATTATTGCTACCCGAAGCCTGTAATTTTGTGATCTGTGCTTCTATGGTTATGCTTGTTAATATTTATAAACATACATAGTCTCGACTTTGGCGTATGTAAATTCACCGTTTATTAGTTTATGTCAATAAAATAAACGAAATAGCAATGACATCAATGACCTTTTAGTCCCATGTTAGTACCATAATGATTTTATATGTTAAGAGCATCATTTATTTGCTTAGAACAAAAATACACCAAATGTAAAAATTAAGGCGCTCGCGGGAGTTAACCGAGTAGCTTCTGCATTGGTAGGACGAAACAGCGCACTTGACCACCCTGCAATGTTTAAGCAAACGTGTCCTGAATTACATTGCAGGTCATATTAACTGTGTTCGAATTTTTCAAAGTGGTTTTAAACGCTCCATATATTATATTCTTAATAATTTAGAGCGGGTAAAAGTAATTAACAACAATGAATCGGACCAATGTGGCAAAAAGAAAGCACGGAAAGCTTGCTAACCGAATTTCGGGGTTACAGCTGACAAAATCGTTACAAAACTACTACACTTTTGGAAAGACGATTTGGATCATTCTATATATCCTAGCTCATGCCTCTTTCTAGCTTGTTTAACCACTGAAAAAATCATAAAGATCGATGTCGCAGTCATTTCATCCATTCGAAGGTTACGGCGCAGCAGAGGATCAATTAATGGCTACTGTTACCTACGGTAAAGCCAAAGGTAATAATCCGATATATATACCCGATAGTGACGTGTGTTATCGATTCTGTGTCGTGACAGAGTTGGTGTTTGCCTTGCCTTTTGATATAGAAATCACACCGAATTGGATATCTGTTAAGGTTATGGTTTTCACATGTTCATATGCTGACTGTTTGTTTCTTCACAAACATTATGTTACGTTGTGTATGTCCTAGATTGAACTTCTCTAACGCAATGAGGGTCCAGTGTAGCATCTACTAATTTGAATATGTTTTGTACACAAAACCTTATTAGATAAAATTATATTTCAATATTTTTATGTCTTAATTATCGAAAAATACGGAACGTTTTTGACGTGGTCGCCATCTTTTTCAGTCTTCAACACACGCAGGATTTATTGTAAGCTTAATGCAAACAAATAAATAAAACAAATCAAATTTAGAATTTTTTCCAGGCAGTGTTGATCTGATAAAAATGCAACGAATTCTACAGAATAATCAATAAGAAAACTAAAGAAAATTCATCGACTTAAACTCACAGGGTCACTAAATAGTCCAAGTGATCGGCTTAATGGTGGTGATTAAAATAATCCAAGCGTAAATCCATAATTAACCTTCCGTTGGTTGTCCTAGAACTGCCCTTTGTTAACGTGTTTTAATAGAACAATTTAACAGAAAAAACTGTAGTAACTTAGGAAAATGTCAAATGTGTTTGAACTGCTACAGAGAGCGCGAAATAGCAGTTAAATGAGTTTTTTAATTATATATTTCAGTATCACCACGATATAGTTATTTGATAATTAGTTGCAACATTTAATCTTTCAATATTGCAACAGTTGAACTGCTTTTTTGAAAGCAAATTAAAGCAATTTTTCTGTTGAAATAGCTTTATTTCTTAATTTTCAGGGTTTTCAAATGCTATTTAGCATTTAATTTTTATATCTTACCATACAATTACAATTTTCAAAATTTTTGGCTGACTTAAGTTCATGCTTGTTGGCAGTGAACCATGGGCTTATAAGGTTATTCAGCTCATTATACATGTGATTTTTGTTGGTTTTAAGCCGCATTATTATTAACAGGTGGGATTGTGCAGGCAGCTATATATGTTAAATTTTAACACCAAAAATGTCAGTTAATTTTTATTTGGTACCAATTTTTGGTACTGCTTAATGTTAGTCCCAGAACGCATAAAGCAATATTGTGTCACTTTATACCACTCAAATGTTAAACGGTGTTCGATTATACGTGCTTCTTCTTATCTACCATCTTCATTTATTGGCCACTGGTCAGGATGCGGAGACCTCTCACATTTGTGGGACGGTAGCTCGGATCTCCGTGTTTATAGAAGGTCAGCCGGGTTGGTGCGACGAATTCCGAACTAAGCAAATAGTGGAGTTTTCTGCGTTGATTTCGTTCACAGAAAGCTGGGGGGATAAAACCAAAAAGCCGGTTTAGTCAAAAAGGTTAACATAGGGCTATAGAGTTACATACTTCTTTTTATGCACTCTTGGTTTTACCTAAATGGCTGAAACGGGTGTGTCGGTTTTCGCATGCACTTAATACGAAGAAAACAATTTTGTGCTTGTATCGTATGCCTCCAACACAGGAAGCACTAGGCCGTCTTTTTGGTTTACTGAGGAAGAAATGAAGAGCCACCTTCATTTGATATGTGCTGAAAATAGCCGTATATTTTATGACCAACTCATATTTTAAACGATACTTCGAGTTATTTTCGGCTTAATTTGAAATATATTTTGCGCGTGCATTTTTGTTTGTGTTCAAACACTGTAAAAACTAGTTTTCAAATTTCCTAACCATTTGGGTGATTTCTGAAGGTATATATATGTCAGTATATTGCTCAAGTACAATGATGTGTTTTCCGTCAAACGAAACCGCTTGGTAAATTATAATGGAGTATAACTTAAAGAACTAAAGGTTTTAGGATATTATTGCACTGATGCAATGAATTATTGTGTATTTAAATGGTCATATCTTGCAGTTTCCACAGAAATAAATAATTTCCGTTAAACTGGGCAGTTGCAAATATATCGCAAAACTGGCAATATTCTTGTGATTTTCAGAGTTTAAGTCTCGACGACCTGACAAAACCATACTATAGTCTTTCAGCATGGATGGACAATTTTCAATTCTCGCAACAGGGCGCAACTCATACCTACTTACGTAATCTTGCACTGTTACAAACAAAGAAAGCCCATTAAGACGACGTCAAAGGTACGTCGCTTAATGCTCACGGATATGGACAAGTCTGACGTCGCATGTACCTATAAAAGAATTGGTGGTTAGGCTAAGGCTTATGCTAAGGCTTATTCTGTCGGAAACGAACTACTTTTACAACATTTCGCTCAGCAACTTATCGTAACAGTTAATGATGACATCGATCTAGATCATCCTCATTATCGATGTGTTTATCTAAAACTATAAAAAAGTTTATTAATAAGTTTTCGATATGTTTTTTGTGCGTTTGGCAAGAGATTGTGTAAAGATTTTGTCAGCAACGAAAGGTAGTTTTAAATTTTATTATAGCAAAAATTAAATATACATAATCTAGAATGTTTTCACGTTTATTATTTTGACATTTTTAAAGAAAATTCGCTCTTTCATTTACGGAGTAATCTGTTAGTTAACATTTTGAATTTATTGCATCAAGAGTTCATGATAGCTTCTTCTAAGAGTATTATACTTCTCACCATCACCATATTGACGCGTCGGACATAATGAAATATATTTCGGCCTTGTTCTTCTGGTTACAACCCACTCAATTTTATGGATAAGGAGTCGTGGTAGAACCATAAAAATTGTTATGACCCCAGTTTTATTTAGTAGAGGTGAGGAAAAGCCAGAATCGGACCTGCTATTCCTGGACCGTTTCTGGGTTTGGATCGGCTCTCACAAGCAGATCTTAGGCTCTGGTTCGGCTAGGCACTTCATGAACTACGTCCGGCTTAGCTGAGCGCGACTCTTGAAAAAAGCCCTGCTCGGTTCCGACTCTTAGACTCCTAACAATAAAATTTTGCGGTTAAATAACGTTTTAGACAACATGTATTATACAAACTAAAATGAAATTTATACACTTAGCCGCTTTTACAGATTTTAAGAGTCCTGCCGAGGCAATCTCGCCTGCTGTGTGCCGTTGGATGGCTATAGTACTATATGTTAATTGTTATATTTATGTTTGTTATTTTAGACAAGGGCTTGTAAGAGGCTACGCGATACTCTTCACATATACTATGCTTGGCTCGGCTCTCGCAGTTTGATTTTTGGTTCTAGCTCTACTCCGCTCTTCAGATATCGTGGTAGGTTTGGCTCGGATCTAGTATTGAGCCAACCCGAGCCGAGACTAGATCCAAAATACTCACCTCTATTTTGCAGATATTCTACATAGCTAAAATTCTCAGGTTTGAGGAGCAGTAAATAGTATTCCTTTCGGGAGCTGCGGATCATGCTCGAAACCAGCAAGGTGTATGCGTAATGGGTCACATCAGGGCCGATGTGCTTATGTAGTGCTGACGCGAAGTGTCATACACTCCTTAGGGAGCCATCACTCAGAGTTGACTGCATCAGGTCATTCGCACGTATAATTTGTAACCACAAACTATTAAAAAGGAGCCTGTGTGGAACGGAACGTGTTATCCTGCGAAAGTCGCGCCGCCCGTGGATGTTATACAAACTTAATAGACATCTTTTAAGCAGGTATAACAAATTATATGTTTGAATTAGTTTCGTGTACGGATAGAATGGAATTGCGATATGTATTTTCCAAAATTGACCTATATAATAATTGGTCTCCTAATTTAAACTGATACTATTTTACCACAAAACACCAATTCCACAAATGCGTTGCTTAGAGGATGTGGAAATTGTAGAGTTTCGCAAACTCAACCATATCAGGTACAGCACATGGGCTCAAATTTTTTTCTCAAATTTTGACTCGACACCGAGTAGCATGCCTCTTTGCAACCCTAGTGCTGGGGAGGATTGAAGAATATACTTGCGATGAATAAGTGATTTTTAGCACTTACCATTACTTTGTATAATATCAAGTTTACCAGCTTTCGATATCTTATGTAATAACCGGTGACGCAGCTGCATGGCGCAACTTCCTAACACCATGCCCATACGACCCCAGCTATCGTAACCTCAAGGGTGAACCGTGAATACTAAAATTTTAATCCTATTCTTGGTCAGACCCAAGAAGCTACGCAGCTTAGCAGGCCGCAGGCGCGCTTCACGGGGTGTGTTCCGACCCCGCCCGAAAGGTTGCGCACGTGTCTAATATCGGGCATGATTCCTGAGGTCCCCCAGGGAGGCTAGCACCGACACCTGCTCGCAGGTCATGGAGCCTAGCCGCTATTCCCTATCTTAGACTCAGCGGAAGTTGTTTAGTTCTATTTTAGTGTGATAAGTGTTGAAATAAAGTGTGAGAATGTCCCTAGAAATTTGAAACTCAAGTTGATCTACCTAGTTAAGATCGCGGTATGCTACGTGTTAGAGCATCGACCAATATGGCCCCCACAGGGTTCCGACAAGCCCTGAGTGTTTAATGTCGGATTATCAATGGCGTGGCCTGCTCAGTTCAATAGATTCTATGCGAGCGTACTGCTACTATGACCAGTGGAGGTTTAACTGATCAAACTAGTGAGAGTTGCTAACAAATTTTGGAGTTTTGGTCAATAACTAATAAAATTTTATTCGCGTTGTCTGGTTATTTCACTAGAACATAAGCAGAGCTAACAGAAGGTCCTACTCGCTGGTGCTTGTAACATTCTCGCCCACAAGCCATGACGGGTAGTGCCTGCTCGTCCGAGCGGACAAACCAACGAGAAAGCAGAAGTCCCTAGCGTCTCGGAATAAAATAAGTCTGAACACAATGATTAAAGTGCAATGTTTATTGTAATAATCAATTCTTATCCGGGGACGAGTGTTTTCTGAACGTGACGGGAAGCCTAACAACAGCTCGAGATAGTCGCTTCAGTTCGATACAATATGGGGCGCAAGACATTAAAACGGGCAAAATAGACGGAGCATGCAGCTTCACGCGCGTGCGTGAACTAGGGGCGGTTATCCCTGCTTCGACTCAATGTTAGCGAACTGATCAGCTATGTAGTGTATTAAGCAGGGGCCCTAGGGTGCTTCGGAAATTGCTCCTTAATGCAGGTCGCTCTGGGCGACGAATACTCGAGCGGGCGGAGGAAAACGGTGATCAGAACTGGCTACGCGAGCCCGGCAGCGTCTACGTGCTACATAAGGCGACACCGACTCTAACTGGTGACAAGGAGTGCCTGGAAGTTTTATCCTCAAGATATACTCACATTTGTGCATATGCCTGAAGTCGCTCTATAGCGGTTGACATCCTTACCTACCCAATAGTACGACTGACTGAACGACGAGTTCTCGCAGCAAAAGAACGGGAAAGAAGAAAAAAAATTGGAACAGTTCCCTTAATTTGGGCTAACGGAACGCGGTCGGGGTGTTGCGTGGAACAACGCGTCCTTAGGCGCAACTTATGAAACGGTTGTCCAGCCGATTGATTTCTCTTCGAATTTGGTATTGGGTTTTAGACGGTGAGGCGAGTCCTTTTAGACAGACCGCACCTATCCGAAGGCTAAGTCAGCCTCATTTCCTACCTATTGGGGTCGTTTGTACTACTCGGGCCCTGGGCGATTTGCCTGGGGCGCATTTGCGTCTTTGGTTTCTTTCTTTGGTTGTTTGTCTTTTGCCTCTCTCTAATCGTACTTTTTCTTTTATGCACTGCAATAATGCAGTGCCTCAACTGCACTGTACTGCAGTTGCGTTATTATCTACCTAAGGGTCGATGTTCCTATACCTGCGTGGCTGAGTGGTTAAGAATAATGAAACTGCAGCGGACTTAAATTCTCCGTGCAGGATCAACTCACGAAATGGGAAATAGCACTGGCTGATACTGAAACTATAGAAAAAGTGAAACTGGGCATACATAGTACATAGCCTAACGGGCAAACCGAGCTAAAATCAAAGAAAAGCTAAACTCAGCGATCAACTCGCTCAAAATGAAAAAGGGGTTTTGCACTCGCCCGGTTTGGGGCCGAAATGGCCCGGGCGAGGAGGTAAGCTTTCTTTACCTTTTTTTGAAGATCCTAAAATTTTGTTTGAAGGCGGGGACACCAGGTGTTTCTCCCGCAAAGGCGGTGCCTAGTGTGGCTCAGGGGGCAAGCCTTGATTCTATCTCTTTTAAGCAACGGTCTCTAGAGGAGACCATTTGTAAAGTGCATTGGTGGACATTGGTAAATTTGATTGTTTACAAAACTTAGACTTCAGGAGCTTAACATTGGCGTATCACAGTCAAGCAGTGCGTTCGCGGCACCAACGAGATCGTCGGAATTTTGGTCGGCTGGGGGTCTTATTCCCTAGCCAAGTTTTGTGATTATAGAAGTCGTGAGGTGGGCAGTTACCGTTTCTCCGGTCAGTCGTCCTAATGCGGCGTTCACGTTATAATGTCCCCAACGTTTGGAACCTATCTACCCCACACAGTGTCAGACACACTGTTGACAAGAGGGTGTCTTAGACACCCCCATGTTCTTAATAAATTTTTTCAACGGTAGCTAGTTACGCGTATTACCACTTGCCGACAGTGTCAGGCACACCGTGTCTTCTGGCAGTTTTATTGACACTGTTCGGAATTATTTGAGCAATGTTCATATTGGCTAGATACAAATATCGAGAATTTAGGAAAAACTCCACAGGACAGTTGACTAATAAACTGCATTCATTACAGACGGTGTCCGTTATAGTTAATTCGCGCCAAATTGGTAGCTAAGGGTGTGTACGACACTGTCTAGAAAAAATTTAGTAGCTAAGAGTGTGTCGTACACCCTCGGCATTCGATTTACAGTATGGGTGTCACCCTGACTGTCTATACGGTAGGGTCGCGACTACAGGGTGTCAAAAGTTCCAAACAGCGGGGACATTATAACGTGAACGTCGCATAATGAGATGGGCGTACGAACGAGATGCCTACCGAGTGTGTCGCCTAAATGCTCTAAAATCAGATTCAAGCAACTGAGTGAAGACGATTCCGAGACAACATTCCGTGAAAGCAGCAAACACCTTAAGCTCAAGGTAACGTCCCTAGAATTTGTTTAGTCTTTTCAATTCTCAAATTTTCTTAACTCAGTGAAATAGAACAAATTTACGGGGCTTCCGAAAGCCCGGCAGAGGCTAGTCCTCCGTCCCTAATCTGCGATTCTCTCCAAGCTCAAACACGGCATGAGCATTGAACGATCAACTAAGCTGCAAATTTGGAAGCCGTAATCAAAAACCCGTTGAACAATTCCTTACTTCCGTGGAATACACGTTCAAGAAATTTTACCGTGGTCGGCTCAGGAAAAGTCGTTGATCCTACCTCAAGAACAGCAAGACATGTAAAGTCTGGACTGGAAGCGTCTATTTCAATGTTTTCTGCCTATGACCATGGAGATCCAGAAAGACTTCGCATTGGTTTGATCAGTCCTCACTGCACTCTATACGGGTACATCCCGAATCGCCTAACGTCTCCTACGTCGGAACTCGATTTTAATGATTGATTCCAGAAATGGGTTGTGTGTAGCATTTCGGTGGGAGCCCGGGAGTTAGAATCCGAACGAGAATGTTTCTACCTAAGTACGAAGGGTGCGCTACAGTCCGGGGTAGCTAAACGAATAGTCTGTTACTCTTCAGTGAACAGGGAAAATAAACCCTTGTGATCGCCAGACCTTCCTCATACTTACGAATGTTGATCCTTGGGGCAGCACCAGCTGAACCCCCTTCGCGAGGCATACACCTACGCGGGAATCCTTCGCCCATCGAGTCGATCCGAGGCAAACGAAAAGCGAAAACAAACAGAGCTGCGTGAAAACTAAACACGTTAAAATAATGCGTCGGAGCCGGTCAGTAGAGTCGACCGAACTCCGCGCTGTCGAAGTCGAACCGGTTACTAGATTCGACGCGTTGGTCGTAACCTCGAAATTTCTGCCTGTATGTTACGATGGCGATTTTGTCGCCGTCCAATTGTTGGTGATTTCTTGGCGCCCACTTTTTTGGGTTTTCTGTCCAGTGTCCAATTGGGGACACTTCCGGAAAATCGAATCTTGACGGCTACCGTAAACCGTCGAAGTCCTTAAAGAGAGTCGGCTTCAATTAAATTTGCCGACTTTAAGTTTGAATCTTCCGAATACTCGGAAGTTGACCATCTGTGATTTTTGTCCAAATTTTCCCAAGAAAAGTAAATTTTGAAGTCCCAATTTCCCGTCCTCATCGCCGGATGTCCAGCGAAATCGGATCCTAAACTCACAATATTTGAACAGTTTCCGGTCCCAGCTTTACTTAAACTATTGCAAATACTTTCGGGTCACGCAATTTCCTTCTTCAACCCCAATTAGCGTGACAATCTGCTCATATTTTGAATGTTTGCTATTCCAAGCCCATCCGAGTCGGCAAACATCAACTCGGCCTTTGTGGTTTTCGACTTGCCGCCCTCCTAATTAAGCTAAATTGAATTTGGAAAGTGACCCCAACTCGCGAAGACACCTTAGAACGTCAGGAGAAATCAAGCTAATTTCTAATTTTCATGCGAGTATGTATGCTTCAACGCCGCGCCGGGGGGGGGAACCGACGACGAGAGAACGCCCGTCTCGAGGTTAAAGACGGGGCAGACCCTGCCGTACTCCTAACTGGTCAGGCGCCCTGTTCTAGGGCCCCCAGAGTCCTCGGGAGGGCCCTAAAGTAGCCCCCCGTTCGTCCTATCCGTATGTATCTTGTCCGTCCGTAAAACTCTGAAATTTTAGCGATTTTTGTCTGTTTTGTCCTCGTCCGTCCGCTGTTATGTCGTGTCCTTATATATATATATATAATACTTACATATTAACATAATATATATATAAACATATATGTCTACACACAAGTACACACATATGCGAATACACACATTACACACAGTAGACATAGCGGCGACCTGAGCGACAGAATGGTCGCTCAGGATAAATACATACATAAAATACGTCAAACACAACAACAACAACGGCGACAAAGAAGAAAACCGACCAGAAACGTCGGTTAGAGAGAGAGAACGAGGACAAAAAGCGAAAGGACAGCGAGGACACGAGGAGACGACGAAAGGGTGCGGGTAGGGTGGCGGGACAAGGGGAATCCAGTGGGATTTTCGGGGGGCTGGGGTCAGATCCGATCCCAGGACGGAAAACGGGGTCGATTGATACCAAACACAAGGGGGTAGACATAGAAGCGGGTCGGGACCCATCTATGGGTTCCGACGTGTATTAGTATGGGGAGCTTTGGCGGGCTCTCCTGCGTTAACGGATGGGTGGAGCGACGCCAGCCGGGTATCGTTGAACTCACCGTCCAACGGCGATTTGAACGAGGGGTGATATTGCTACTGGGGCAGCAGGAGTAAGAACGGTACTAAAATTGCGGCGATTAAAGACAGTAGTGGCTACGGTAGGGGCGCTTTCGTCGGCAGTCCTGGGTTAATGGGGCGGCGGACCGAGACCCGCAGGGTACTTTTGGAGATGTATCATCGAGACGAATCCAACGAGGGGCGGTTCGCCCATTTTAGAGTTGAGCGAAAAAAATCTCTATTTATCGGTGACCATCAGCGGTTGAGAACAGCGTTCTAGGCATCTTTGCGGGCTACCGCGAGTCAACAGGGATTCGGGCGGAGGATCGGCACATATTGTTGGATTCAACTAGTCACGATGAACAAAACGAGTGGTCGCATGCGCCGGTTACGACGCGGGGTATGGCAACGAGGCTGTCGGGAAGTGGGGATTGTATTAGTTGCATACTACAATGGGCAGCAGACACGAAGCGGTTTTACCTAAAAGAGTTGTCCACCGGGCACACACACAAGTAGATACATTTATATTTATGTATAGTATGTCCTGAATATATGGAAGGTAACTGGCCGGGTTCCACGTTGACAATCCTACCTAGCGTAAGTAGCGATTGTCTCTACGTAGTACAGGCGAAGTTCTGGCGTAGTCCGGGGCGGTTTTGGAAGTCCCCTCACACTTACCCAACGTGTTCTACCCATCTATTCTGGTTATGTTCCGGTTCTCGGTAACGTAGACGGGGGCGGGCCTTCGAATTGACCCGGCATCCGTCGTCCCTCATGCTTGCCAAGACTACCAAAAGTGTGATTTCCGCTTATTTTGACTTGTTGTTTTCCATAACCATTACTTAGCCTATCGTTAAAACCAAGTAAATTTAATATTTTTGATTTCAGTCTTAACAAACGTGTTTTCCTGAACGTGCAGCCAGGGGCCTCCTATTCCCGGACGGTCGTAACCGTCAACCTATAGCACATAGTGTCTGCTGGTTGGGTTTTCGACCAATTTCCAGTTTCCGTCGGTGTGTGGCACCATTTTCAGTCTCACAGGTCGGTTGAGGCGGCTCATTTCCTTATAATCTAGTCGGATCGTAACACTCGTCCCGGTCAAAATAGTCAGTTACAACAACGGAATACAGCATGTTACGCGAGACGGTTCAATGCTACGGCATTTTATACAAACTATGCAATGATGCGGCGTTTCATACAAACTGTACAATAATACTGCATTTCATACAAACTGTGCAATGATACGGCATTCATTTTATACAAACTGTTCGATGATACGGCATTTTTACACAAGCTGTTCAATGATACGGCATTTTTACACAAGCTGTTCAATGATACGGCATTTTTATACAAACTATTCAATGACACGGTACTTTTTATACAATCTATTCAATGATACGGTATTTTTATACAAACTATTCAATGATACGGCATTTTTTATACAAACTATTCAATGATACAGTATTTTTATACAAACTATTCAATGATACGGCATTTTTATACAAACTATTCAATGATACGGTATTTTTATACAAACTATTCAATGATACGGTATTTTTATACAAACTATTCAATGATACGGCATTTTTATACAAACTGTTCAACGGTACGGTATTTTATACAAACTATTCAATGATACGGCATTTTTATACAAACTGTTCAATGGTACGGTATTTTATACAAACTATTCAATGATACGGTATTTTTATACAAACATTTTTATGATACAACATTTTTATACAAACTGTCACGTGCCAACGCGTTCCACTACAATTTTGGGTGCAAAAGTCATGAAATGCTCGTGACAGGGCCGAAGCGGCCCTGTTACACTTACACATGGGCATGCTATATAATGTCAGTTTCACAATGGATCACCATTCCTTGTGTAATAACTGGATGCAGCTGCATGGCAGAATTTCCTAACACCATGCCCATACGACCCCGGCTATCGTAACCTCAAGGGCGGACCGTGAGTTTTCAAAGTCTTAACGCTACTCTTGGTCAGACGAAAGAAACTACGGAGCTTAGTAGGCCGCAGGCGCGCTTCACGGGGAGTGTTCGGAACCCGCCCTATTGGTTGCGCACGTGTCTAGTTTCCGGTATGATTTCTGAGGTCCCCCAGGGAGGCTAGCAACGACACCTACTCACAGGTCATGGAGCTTAGCCGTTGTTCCCTATCCTATTCTCATCGGAAATTGTTTAATTCAATTTTGGTTGTGTGAAGAGCTATAGTGAAGTTGGATAATTGCCCTGGAAAGTTGGAACTCACAATGTTCTGCCTAGTTGAGTCCCTAGAATTCTCCGCTTAGGAGCGTTGTAGCCTATGTGGCCCCCACAGGGTTCTGGCAAACCATGAGAGTTTAATGTCGGAAGATCATTGGCGTGGCCTGCTTACTGTAGCGAACCCACTTTTGAGAACTGATAATTTGTCTGTCAAAATTCCTGCGCGATTCGGGGCGTGGTGTACGAAAGTGCTCCTAGTAAATTTTTGAACTGGTGGACTATACGTGTTTAGTTTTCTTGTGGATTCTTCTTACATTATCCCGGGATTCAAATAGTCAAGCAGCAATAGCAGAAGGCCGGGCGCGTCATTACTTGCAACATTCTCGTCCACATGCCATGGCGGGCAAACACTGCTCGTCCGAGGAAACAAACCACCAATGTTCCTATCGTCTCAGTATTGACTAACACGACGCTCGTCGCCTATGATACAAAGTTTAGTAGACTGCTCAATAGTTATCAGCGGGACGAGTGTTTCCGGTCAGTTATCGGCACTGGTTGAGTAGATCGAATTGGGATAAGTCCATAGTAACTTGCCGCTACCACTTCAGTTCGATAGACTAGCGGCGCAGGGTGTTGCAACGAGGAGACGTGGCGGAGCATGCAGACACCCGCGTGTTCGCGGACTCGGGGCGGTTATCCTTGCTTACGTTCAATTTTGGCGAATCTCCTCGGCTACGAGATGCGAAAAGCAAGGGCCCTAGCGTGCTTCGGAAAAGTGCTTTTCAAGAGGGAGTAGCTCTGAACAACGACTCTTGGCGTGCGGGGTCGGACGCAAGACGGGGTATACGGGAAAAGAAACAACAGCGCATGAACATGATAGTCCTACTCTAGCAGAACTAAAACACGATTTGGTCGCTACTCAATACAGATCCGGCGATAAAGTGCTCCTAAGTGCTGTCACATATTTTGTCCAAAAAATTCATTCTAGATGACACCTACACCTGATCCAATTTACCGTTTCGGATGACTTCGTCTACCAGGGGTCAACCAGACAATCGGTACGACTGACTGAAAGGAGAAACAAGGGGGGGTTGTAAAGTAAATCACCAGATTGTGGCAGGTGGGGGCGTCATCGTGGCGCGAGATACTACGATTCGATTGCACGATATTTTCCGAGACCGCTCTTAGGGGCGAGCATGATTACTTAAATTTAATTCGACTCCGCGGCCGTTTTTACAGGGGGGCGGGCAGAGGGCGCCACTCACGGACGCTCTGTGCCCTGTCGATCGGTTTTCTAGGCTTATTCCCCAATATTGGAGTCGTTCCAAGCCAAGGGCGCGGGGCAGTTGACCCCTGACGCGTCTGCGCCCTTTTCTTCTCTCGTTGGTCGTTTTCGCTTCGACTCTCTCTATCGCTTATCTTATTGATTTAGTACACTGCCGTTATGCAGTGTCTCAACTGCACTGTTGTGCAGTCGAGTTATCATCCACGTAGTAGTCGATGTTACTACGCGTGTGTAGTCTACTGGTTAAGACGTGTGATCCTGCAGTGGGCTTAAAGTCCCCGTGCAGGATCGAGTGTGCTAAATGGAAAAAGAAAAAAAGAACAAAAGGGAAAACTAGAGCATGGTCATACATAGTACATAGCCTAACGGGCATCTCGGGATAGATAGTAGTACCAAGCTAAACTCAGCGATCAAGTCGAGTTGAAGAAATGAAGGGGTTTTGCACTCGCTCGTCCTGGGGCCAAAATGGCCTGAGCGAGGCAGTCAGTTTCTTTATGGGGATGGGGAATAAATATTTTATATTTTGGGAGACGGGAACACGAGTGCTTCTCCCGCAAGGGCACTGATTGACTAGGGCCTGCTATCGACTTATTTTAATGATGTTCATTTCTTGGACATTAGCCCCAAGAGAAGACCATGTAGCTAGGCTACGGTGAACACCCGTAAACTTGATCGTTTTAGCAGAGTAGTTTAGGGGGCACGAGCGTGGCATTTTATTTACAAACTGCTAGCACGCGGCACTAAACGGGGTTGTCGGAATTTTGGATGGCTGGGGGCATCGCACCTCCGGCCGTTTATCGGGTGGTTACGGGACGGGGGTGGTCGCCTAGCACTGCTTCCGTTAGCCGTTCGAGTGAATTTCGGGTTTGATTAATCTGCCCCAGCGTTTGCATAAACCGTTTCACTGGTTATGTAGTTATTTATTTTATAAATGAACACCAAACCGCCATGAAATAAGGGCTCGATAGTTGGATCGAGACGAGATATGCATAACGGCTCCTCATGAGCAGCAAACAGCTTAATCTCAAGCTAAGTTACCTAGAATTTGTTCAATCTTTTGTATTCCCGAATTTTCTTAACTCATTCGGATAAATGAAATTTTAGGGGCTTCCTAAAGCCCAACGGAAGCTAATCCTCCGTTCCTAAGCTGCACTTCTGTGCGAGCTCAAGCAAGGCATGAGCGTCGAACGGTCCACTAAGCTGTAAATTTGTAAACCAAAATGGCAAATAGTAAAGCAAGTCCCTATTGTTTCTAACCAACAACAGTGGAAAGTTTATCCGTGGTCAACTCAGGAAAATTCGATGAGTCTATCTCAGTAGTTGCGACGCATGTGAAACGGGGACGAGAAGCGACCCTTTTTTGAATCGCTTTACCTAAAACCACGGGGAGTCAGAAGGACTTCGACGTGGTTTCCTGCAACTTCCTACCGTCCCGTGTAACCGTCCACAGCGTCCAAAACCGGACTCGACTTAAGGAGGTTTGTCACGGACTTAGTGATACTATAACAAATCGGGGGCGAAGCGAATTGTCTCCCATAGATGGTCTGTTACTTTTACATCAGGTGAAAATAAACCCCCGTATTCCAGGTTACTATCCTCCATCTCACTTATGAACTTCGATCCGGGGTAGCCAGCGCTAGCCCCCTTCGCGAGACAGTAACCGTCTTCGCGGGTCCTCCGACGGTTGAATCCATTCCAAACGCGAAAACAGAAAACCCACGAGAAAGCATAAAATTGAAAACGCCTTATAAATAAAGTCATGCGTCGGAGCCGGTCAGTAGAGTCGACCGAACTCCGCGCTACCGAATTAGAACTGATTCCCAGAGTCGACACTTTGGTCGTAAGCTCAAATTTTTGCCTATATTTTAGGATGGCGATTCTGTCGCATCCAATCGCTGACGATTTCTTGACGCCCACTTTTTTGGGTTTCTTCTTCGGCGTCCAATTGGGGACACTTCCGGAAATTCAAATTTGACAGCTACCGTAAGCCGTCGTTGTCCTTAGGGAGAGTCGGCTTCAATCGAACTTGCCGACATCAAGTTTGAACCCTCCGAATAGTCGGAGGTCAACCATCTGTGATTTCAGCCCACGTTTTCCCATGAAACGTGAGCTCTTAAGCTTTAACTTCCCGCAATTAGTGCCGGATGTGCGTTGAAATTCGAGTCCAACGCACTTCTATTTGAACGATTTCCTGTTCCAGATTGGTTGGGTCAACATTGTCGACTTCCGGGACACTCGATCTCCAGCGATTTTCAAATTTGTTTGCTCTTTTTTCTTATTGTTCGAGCCGTCAACTCGTCGTCCCACGCAACGACCAGCAATCGGATGAAGTCCTAATTGTTCGTCGGCCCCATCTGCTGCATCGCTTTTGTGGTCTCGACTTGCCGCCCGTTCAATTAAGCTAATAGCAACATGGAAAATGACCCGTCTTCGTGAGGACACCACAGAACTTTAAGCGAAATCGCGTCTTTTCGCGATTTATAACTGATCTTTGCGGGACCCAGGGGGTGGGCGATGACGGGGATGCGCCCAACTGAGGGCTAGCGGTGCGGCATCCTCCAAGGAACCCCTAACAGGCCGGGGCGCTATTCTGGGACCCCAGAAACCCACGGGAGGGCCCTAAACACACCCCCGTCCGTCCCAATCGTTTGTGTCCAGTCCGTCCGTAAAACCTACAATATTAACGATCCTTAATACATGGTGTCCTCGTCTGTCCGTGTTCTTCATGTCCTTATGTACGTCCGTATATACATATATATACCTATATATACATACATATATAAACACATATACTACAAACATAAATGCACATGAACACACAAACACAAACAATACACGAGACACAGAGGCGACCCGAGCAACAGAAAGGTCGCTCAAGTACACACACAACACACACAGCACAACAACAACAACAACACCACGACAACCGACCAAAGACGTCGCTTAGAGAAAGTGAAGAAGAGAAAACGAAAGGACAGCGAGGACACGAGGACAAAGAAGGAGGGCACGTGAGGCAAAGCGGGACAAGGGGAATCCCGGGGTATTTTCGAGGGGCTGGTGTGAGATTCGATCCCAGGACGAAGAACGGGGTCGATCGATACCAAACACGAGGGAGGTGGACGACATGTTGTGTTGGGACCAATGTATGGGCTCTGGCATATATAAATACGTAGGGCGTTAGCGGGCTCTCCCACGCTAACGCCCCCGCCGGGCATCGTTCGACTCGCCGTGGAACGGCGATTCGAATGAGGGGTGATAACCTTACCCGGGCGGCAGAGGTAAAAAGGTACTAAAATCGTCACGATTAGAGAGAGTGGCGGCGATTGTGGCGCTTTCGTCGGCCGTCCCGAGCTAACGGGGTGACTGGTGGTGGCTCGTCGGGTATTTTTGGAAATGTCTCGCCGAGACGAACACAATGAGGGCGGTTCGCCCGTGTTGGAATTGAGGAGAAATCTCGGATAAATTGTACCCACCAGTGGTTGGCAGCAGAAATCGGGGCACCTTCGTGTGACTATAGCGGGTCAGCGCAGAATTGGACGAAGTTCCGGCGCACGTCGTTTGATTTGTCTAGGTACGTTGAGCAAAAATAGGGGTCGCATACATCAGTTCAGAAATGGGGTGCGACGGCTAAGACGAAGGAGAGTGGGGGCTTGTATCAGTTGTTACGATAGAATACCAGAACGAAAAGGACTCGTTGCCTAAAATACGCTCAGTGGTAAAACGTTCAAGGTTGTAAGGGAGTGCACAAAAGGCCTGGTATCCGTAATAGACACATATACATATATACATACATATATAGTATGAGTTAAGTATAAAAGTAACAGTCCTATTTCTGTCACGACAACCCCACTTAGCGTAAGTAGCGGTTATCTTTGTATTTTACGAGCGAGGTTCTGGCATTGTCCGGGGCGGTTCGATTTCCAGCAATAGGCCTCGAAATGCTCCATCGACCTGCTTCGGCTGTTTACGGATCGTGGCAAGCTAGACGGTTACGGGCCGTTAAACTAACCCGGTATCCGTCGTTCTTAATAACCTTGGAATCTACCGTAGCCCTAATTTCAACTTACTGGGGCCCTGTTGTTTTACACGCGTTTTGCTGGAGCGAAAGTAGTCATTGGCCTCCTATTCCCGGACAGTCATCGCGGCGACTCATTCATGCTGGGGTGCGGCCAATCGAGTTCCGAGCGGTTCCCTATAGACGTCGAAAACGACCAAATTTCGGGTTGTAATTCCCTTGAATCAGTCTTCTAACGAATTGAACGTTTAACTCACATCACTACTGCGTCCGAATTGTCCCACTTGACACTCGTCCCGGCAGGAATACAAGAATACAACTTACAGTGACAAATTATTATCAGTCGAGAATGATGCAAAGTCGATTTTAAACAGTAACAAATTATTATCAATCAAGAATGGTACAAAATAGATTTCAAACGGTAAAAATTATTATCAATCAAGAATCATACAAAATTGATTTCCAACGGTAACAAATTATTATCAATCAAGAATTATACAAAACTGATTTCAAACAGTAACAGATTATTATCAATCAAGAACTATACAAAATTGATTTCAAACGGTAACAGATTATTATCAATCAAGAACTATACAAAATTGATTTCAAACGGTAACAAACTATTATCAATCAAGAATTATACAAAATTGATTTCATACGGTAACAAATTATTATCAATCAAGAACTATACAAAATTAATTTCAAACGGTAACGAATTATGATCAATCGAAAATCATGCAAAATGGATTAGTAAGGGAAATATGGGTACGCGAGATAATGTTACAAATGACTTATTAAGCGAAGCATCGATACGCAAGACAATATTTCCCCAATGATAATGGTGCACTGTGACGCGCTATCCACTCTTAACAACTGTTTCTGGCGTTTCTAGGCGGTTTTGGTGCTGAAATTATGTAGAAACATTCGTAACGGGTCGGAACGGTCCTGTTGCACTTGTTGGTGTTTTGCCTTATGTGGCCGCGTTAATCCAAGCTATTTGCGCGGCGCCGAGTCAATTGGTTAACAGACTCCAACGGTTGGATTTGTAAATTCACGCGTCTCGGCTGTAGTAGAAATGCGCATTGAAGCGTAAGCTGATAATAATCGGTCTCATAATATGTGAAGGCAATGTGGGCATTCTTCAGTAAAAGACGGTTACTGTCAATGTCCTGTCGCGATGATTCAACTAATATATTTTCTGTAACAATTTTCACAGGAACGTTACTGTTAATGCCAACTACATTATTATATAAATACTTAATGTATCTTACACTGACCATTTCATATACATTTTTATATTATTTCAACAAAGCAACTTTCAAGTCTTGTTGAAAATTGTTCCAGAAAATATCCAAGGTGTTGTGCAGTTTTGAAGCTAAGAACTGGTTGTGTAACTGCAGGACGACCGCGGTGCCGTGAATTAACATGACAAATAATTAACATCACATTTCTCAGGGTTGAGCCGTGATCAACATTTCAGCAATTACTGGCAAAGCTCCGTTCTTTGTTTCGAGAAGCCGATTTCGCAAACAACACTTTATTGCAATTGCTTACTAGTTTGAGAAGTTATGCTTTTTTCTAATTTAAATTATTAAGAACATGAACAAAACTGCTGTATTGCCGCGTCTTAAGTTTTTACTTCTTAAAGTTAGCTATCGTGATTCTTCGTACGGGTTAGACTTCACATCCTATGGTTCTTCTTGATATACAACATCAGATTTGCTTCAAATTTTTAAAGGCAAAACTGACATTTCTAACACATTAAAGCAGAACGATTATAATTTTCAAGCAGTTGTTGAATTTAACTTTTACACAAAATAATGGAAACATTTAGAGAGAAATTTGAAAGGCTAAGACAGCGGAGCATGAGCACTTGATTGTGACTGATCACAGCTACAACTTCATGGGTTAAACAACTGTCTGATACACCAAATATATTATCATAAACCGGACCGTATCAGTTATGAAAGAACACTCGATGAATGCAACTCTCATCGCTATAGTAACAGGTTAGACAAAGCAGATCCAGTATTTAGGATCTTAATAACATACGCTATTACTGAAAAGTTAACCTTGTCAAAAAGATTCTGTTATTAATATTGATACTTTAAAGCAACAGTATTTACAATGCGTATCGAGCCTTTGCTCTTAAGCTGTGTTTTAATCCTGCAACAACTATCAAACAAGGTTTCAGGTGAGCATATTGTGCTTTAAACAGTATCGTTGATAATAATTTTCGGAATGCTGAGGTATCCCATTGCTAGATATGAGTTAGATAAAGATAATGAATCATAAACGCATAATTGTATCGCATTTCTTTGAAGACAACATCATCGGAGTTGACCAATGAACCAATGTATGCATGTGGGAATGAACGGTAAATTAACACTTATGCAATTATGCAAACGCCATTGTTTAAGCGAACTTCGATTGCTCATACCATTATTGAAGTTTATCCTTTTTTCGCGGAAGAATATTATGTCGTATTTTATGAACGATTTAGGTTAAATTTAAAGCATAGAAAGTTTTATTAGGTCCAAGATATTTATCTTCTTAGAAAATGATTATATATAACTTTTGGATTTACTCAGAGGTAATCACAATCATTAACAAGTAACTCGCAAGAGAGCGCTAAACGGAGCGAGCTTGGTTTTATAAAATGGTAATTTTATGAAATCAAATTGCAACAGGTTTTTTGTTTGATGTGTATAATACAACAACAACCTCTGTAACGCTGATCTCTTTGAAAACCCTAAGACCTCGTTGACGCTAAACCCATCGAAAACGACTGATAAAACACGAAGTATTAGTAGTAGTCACTAAATAGCCGAACCATCGTATTGAGTATGCCTAAAACGATATATATAGACCATTCTATATGCCCTGTACGCAATACGTAGACAATCTACTGAAGACATACTATATTCTGACAATCTGTTTCGTTGACCCTAAACCATTTCAAAATATCTTAAAAGGTATGAAATGTTCGTGATGGACTCTAAGTATCCAAAGTATCGTATTCTGCTTGCCGAAAAACGTATATATAGACCGTTTTTGATGCTATGCAAGCAGTAAATAACTAAACAAATGAAAATACATTACATTTTGTAAAGAGGGTTGGCAAGACACTTGAAACCCATGAAAGTACAATATAGTGAAGTTGGATTCTAAATATCAACGCCGTTGTATTCATCGTGCTTGTTTGATAACCTAAGAGACCCTCGTTGTAACATAAAAACACGTAACAACTTACCGAAATTTGAAAAATCGCTATTTCTGGCAAAGGGTCGTAGAGCCATATTCGGGCACAGCGGTCCACGGAATGATGCCACAAAAAGTCGTGATCTACAGACCTGCAGATCTCGATGAGCTAATTCAGTCGGTCTCGGTATTTTCATGCGAAGCCTGTGTCGCGAGATATGAGCTGCGAAAGACTGGTTCCCGCATCTCCAAATTTGGCAAAGAACCTCTAAAAATCCATTTTGGCCGTTTTGACCCCAAAGATAGAGTGGAAGCCTTTCACGTTCAACTAAAGGGCACAGATAATCACTTTTGCTATCGAATAAAAAAATTTAACGAAATCCATCTGCCCGGAGATGAATTTTAGGTGAGTCCACTTTAGGTCTGAGTTGTTCTTTTGCCAAGTCAGTTCACGATCGTAAAAGCGATGAACGCGAACAAATCACGATTTTCCTTTAATTACTCGTACAAGATTTGCTACGCAGTAACGCGCAGATGCTGTTTGCGGCCACTGTTTAACGGTTTCGCATCGTATTTTGCTGACTACTTATAAGCAAAAACGCGATCACCAAACGAGTTTTTTCTCGTATGCTACAATACATAAATATACCGCGAACATTGATGCCTGATTCGGAATGTCATTTGATGAATGCGGACAAACGTGTGAAATGGACAAATGTGCGCGAACACAAATTCCAATCGTACATCGCAGAGCCTATGTTCGTGCTCACAAAAATGCGAAAACCAATGGCAAAAATGTCGGCGCGATTTTCTACGCGATCAATTCGCGATTTTGATAAAACAACAACCTTGGTGTACGCCAATATAGTAACTCATGCATTATGGCGAAAACATATAAAAACACAAACTTTCACGATCACTCCCCGAGCGCACTCAGCGGCAACTCCACTCTCTCGGCACCCTCCGTTTCAAGTATCGCGGGTAATTTATTATTAGTTTGCAATTTATTACAGCTGTGAACGTTGTACAACTCTAAAGGTTTCGAGATAGCTATACGGGGCAATATAATATTTACTGTACGGACCAGCTGACATTTTCAAGGAAAACTCCAATGTTAGATGAAAGGGCTAGAATCTGTTTTCAACGCCAGTGTTGATTAAGTTAATTTGCAACAAGATAGATAGTTCTATTTAGATTGCTATTACAAAACGGCAATTGCTGAGGAAAATATTCATAGTCTTTTACATTACAGGCGTTTAAGGATTGAACAATACCGATAAATACAAACGTGTGCAAAATTTCTTGTTTCATGCGAAGTTATTGAACAGTGCACATTTTTCCGCGAGAATTGAAACGAATCCTGGCGTCATCATCTATAAAGATAACGGGAAAACAGATTTGCTTCAAAATTTTACAATGCGGAAAGTATTAAAACAACATTATTTAACGGTTGAAGTGATTAGCTGATAGAAGGAATATATAACTCAAAACCAAACGATACCAGTTCATCATCCATTTGTTCTGTAAACACAAGGCTAGGAACTAAAACGCAGATTACGTGTTTAAAGGTCATTTTTTGATTTTTGTAAAGAGTGATTATTGCCTTGCGAAACCCCCTGTTAAGTATTATAACTTAGATAATCTAATGACATACCTGGCTTGTCCAATTACGTAGCACACCATTTGGTATCTGGTTATACAGCGTTCAAGGTTGTGGCTCAGATATGTTATAAAACCAATGAACGGCATTTCTAGGTAAAATTCAAAATGTTTTCCATCGAAAAAGACAGCGGCAATTAAACTTTGTGGTATATGAGACATGCGAGTTTGAATATTTATATGTTTCAATGGTTTACATGTTTTACATGTTTTGTAGTTTGATTTAATTTTAATTTCAGACGGATGTCGTGGAGGCCGAGACAAGGGAAAAGGCAAAGGCAAAGTTAAAGGTGGCAAAGGGCTTAAAAGTTAGTTTTGTACCTAAAAGATCATTGTTTTGAATTTTTACTTAGCTTTAGATCTATCCAAAGCTGTTTGTGACATATAAACATACGCACGTATATTTGTAGAGTATATGTTTTTATATGGCAAATTATTGTCGGACATAACACCCTCGTAATATTATAATCGCGAAATGTGTTTCAAACTGCGGTTTCTGCTAATGCTTTTATGTAACCTTTGCTTTTTGGGCGCGTCTGAGAAATTATTTTGCCTACTCTAGATATATGGATTGTCAAAAATTTTATCTAAAATTTGCTTTTACACTTGGTCTTATAGCGAACACAATATCTTGTAAAACTAATACGAACTTAAAAGAAAAAAATCCGCAAACATTGATTAAATTTTTGGAACAAAATACTGCTAAAATTAAGCTGATTTCTAGTCTTCTACAAAATTTGGGACTATTTTCAAAAAGCGAGTTAGCGCCGCTCCCTTGCTTGCCAGAAAAAAGTTACATTCCTTTAAAAATCAAAAAAAACCAAAACTAATTAGTTATTGCAAGCAACAGTTGTTTTTCACGCAGAACATGTTTTAATGTGCTACTAATGTTGATTATATTGCTGATATAAAACCAATCAGTAGGGTCACGCTTGCTGAAATCAATATGTACAACATTATCAATTGTGTTTTACCAAATCACAAGACATATTATTATCGAAGCCAGTTTATTATATACTATTGTATTAATTAATACGGAATTTTTGTAACACTACGGTAGCATGCAAATAATGATTTATTTACAACCTTTCCACCAAATGCAAATATATATAATAGCACATAAAAATTATCTTATTTTGAATCAATTTGCTAGATTCGTCTTAAATGGCATACGATGTTTTTCTATAATACTGGTTGCCGCAGAATATTTCCATTCTGTTGTGTAGGGCCAAGCAATTACTGAATTTTGACTAAATTTTTAGATATAATGCCTTATATAATGTTTATTTCACGCCAAGTCGCATTAATGTAAATTTCAACATGATGTCTAATAAAGCAGTGTCGAACGATTTTGCTTTTATAACAAGCGTAACGCACACAAATAGGGCTAGAAAATTGTACCTTGTACATAGTAGCCATATTAACAACCTTTAACTAAGATTACATAGTTTAGTAGTTACTCATCAAATATTTTGGTTACAAACGTTTAAACACTTCGGCAAAATGTGTCTTGAGGAAACGATATGTCAACAATACTAACTGCTTGCCTTCAGAGCTCGAGTGTGAATGTCTAAAGTTAATTTGGATATTTGTACTATCTTTTAAGGTTATATTTCATTTTAAGGTTATGCGTGAGTTCAGTTCAGATACGCACACCTAAGTAGTTCAGTTGTCAAGGCATGTTACGGTCTTAAAACTGATGGTCGAGCACAAGCTAAGATTTTCCGTTATATACTCCGTCAAAGTACGTACGGTCAAAGTCGGATGGCGGTTACTGTTTTACAAAATAGATCGCAATTTACAAACCCTGAATGCTTAAAAACACGGTATTTGATTGCGTAGTTTTATGCACCCGAACAGCATCTAATTTTATATTGTAGTTTAATCCACAAAAAAGCGAAATAGTATATATTTGAGTACGCATACTGAGTTCGTACGTCACGAATACTTCGTTTGAATTCGACTAACTGGAAACATATGGAAAATGTGCGAATGCTAATTTTTCGCACAATTCGGCTAAGTGATTTTGACTAAAGAACAACCATAGTGTGTGCACCTAAAGTTAATTCATGCATAATATATTAACTATATTCATATAAATATATACAGGTAAGCTTGTATTTTTGTATAAATGAATTTAATGTAACTATACTCACTGTTATATAAGTTTCAGGAGTTTTGAAAGGAAATATGGATACAGAGAGCTATACAGGTAAGTTTTTATTAGCAATCGTATCGAACGGTCAAATGTCGTTTTATATGTTTTGCATTTATGACAGATACACTGCTATAAGTTGAGCATTGTCCGTATCAAAACAGTCACTAGAGCTGAATAAGTTGTCATGTCCAAAAGTAATTCTGTTCTAGTAGTACAAAGCCAGACAGCCAGAGGTTGCTTATGAAGAAATAATTCATAGCCGCTATTACGCACAAAACTTATGCAACCAACGCAGAGACCCGCGGTAATATTGTTAACATACCTAAAACCTTGTGGAAGAAAAAACAATCTGTATACCAACTGAAAGGTCAGTTACCTTTAACCTATGACTTTCAAAGGTGAAGCCAGCAACCTTGCCATCAAAAGATTACGAAAGAGACTATAATATATTTATATATAAGGCCGTCTTAACATGGATTGTTAGTAATAAATTGTGATATAAGCCATTATATTAATTTAAGAAAAATATCTACAGGCCACCTTCAAGAAATTCCGCATATAAATACCATTGTAAATTTGAACACGCTTTAATTAAATCCTTATGAGATAAATAAACTTGTTTTCTGCATAACGGATCATGACCAATTTACGTTGCACCTATGACAGTTTATATATGAAAAGCTTAAAAACGCATATATATGCAAGCGAGTACGGCTGCTTACCGGGCTCTAACAGGGCAACATAAATTGAAAATTAATGCTCGTTAATAGCTTAGCCATTCAATACTTTGAACAAAATTCTGAAAACTTTGTTTAGCCGAAGGCTGAAATTGTGTACTTTTCTATTTCGTAGGACGTGCCATTTCCTTGCAAAACAAATTGATTTGTTTTGCGCTGGCGGATTATATTAACCCTACATAGTGGTGCCAATCTTATTTAAGAGATTAATGCGGCGTTCACGTTATAATGTCCCCAACGTTTGGAACCTATGTGCACCACACAGTGTCAGGCACACTGTTGACAACAGGGTATCTTAGACACCACCATGTTTTTAATAAATTTCTTCAAACGTAGCTCGTTACGCGTATCTCCACTTCTCGACAGTGTCATGCACACCGTGTCCTCTGGCAGTTTTATTGGCAGTATTTGTAATTATTTGAGCAATGTTCACATGGGCTAGATACAAATATCGTAAATTTAGAAAAAACTACACAGGACAGTTGATTAATAAACCACATTAGCTAGAGACGGTGTTCGTTATAGTTAATTCGTGCCAAATTGGTAGCTAAGGGTGTGTACGACACTGTCAAGAAAAAATGTAGTAGCTAGTGGTGTGTGGTACACTCTCGGCCATTGATTTACAGTATGGGTGTCACTCTGACTGTCTATACGGTAGGGTCGCGACTACGGGGGACAAATGTTCCAAACCGCGGGGACATTATAACGTGAACGCCGCATAATATTAAGCACAATATTTTATGGATGTTAAGGTGTAGACTGCTTTCTGGATTTCACATATATACGTTCTTGGTCCACTTGTATTACTGCGTAATGGTGTACCGTATATTATGTTTTTTAAATATTGTTGTTTATAGAAAGGTTTCACAACGTCAAAAATTTACTAATTATTTAATATGTTGAAAAATATGTGCTATACTTGTTGTAGAAACTAGCATTAGATAATACAATGCTATTATGGCAATGTGTATATAAGTGCGGAGCTTGATAAAAGTTGAGAATAAATTTACAGCCTGACGGCTGTGACAAAAGGGCAATCTCATACAACAATATATACGTATCTGGAAATTATTGATATATTGAGGAGATCTTGACTGTATAAACGTATATTTTCAATTGTGGAAACACTATATAAAAATTAAATCAAACGTGTTTATCTTTGTGCATTTAACGCTAAAATATGAAAAAGACTTTGCAACAGCGGTTATTACGACACTTGTAACTTTCATGACCTTTAATAAATGCTACACGTGGACCATTGCTCTGACAATCGCAGCATCGCTTGATAAAATTGGGTTACACAATATATAACCCTAAACAGTTGACATGCTAAAAATCATTAAAGGGTCAATGGCGAAACACTTTATTGAAATTTAAACAATTATCCATATGTAAAAGAACTGATGTAAAATTATATTTTAAAGCTATGACTGTGCTCGATGAACCCATAAGGAGGACACTGTCATTTGCTTCTAGCAACAATCCCTGAGCTTTAGCTTAGAGCTATTTCATATGTATAATTGTCTCACTGCTGTCAAGTGCTTCAAACTAAAACACCAAAGCGGGCCTGAAGGTTCCACCTCACCTGTTATAATTGTATTTTTCCAGGTGGATGCGGTGGCGTTTCCATTAAACATCCAAGCGACTTAGATTGCAGTGAATGGATTGATTGCTGTTGGCATAATGTCGGTTCAAGTGAGGACGACTTCGACTGGTTTCGTGCCGTTGGAACACCGGATCCGGATACGTTGATTGATATCACCGGAGAGCCTTATTCAAGTAATTATTGCAACTTTTCAGCGATATCGATTCTAGCTAAAGATCAAGCTGTATCGGGGGTTTGTAAAACTAAATCTGTATTCTTTTTCGTAACGTTGAAACAATATTTGCAATAACATATATACTATGGCTTTTATGATATAGCTTTTATGAATTATTTGTACTTTGGGTTGTACGTTTATCCTGTCTAGTTACATAACTATGGTTTTTAAGAACTGTTTGTACTTTGAGTTCTAGGATATTGCCCTGCAGCTGCATCACTCCGATACGTACATTGTTTGTGTCATATGTTTATTCAACCTAAACGCAATGCTCAGGTTTTTATCAATTATCTGTATTTTTGGTCGTATGTTTCTCCTATCTGGTTATCCCACTCCGGTTTTGATAATTATTTCTACTTTAAGTTGTATGTTTATCCTAATTAGTTATCCATTCTTTGTATGCCTCATTGTGTTTGACAGGGACACGATAGAGTAATAAAGCAGAAGGTTGGCTTTGACTGTTATTAGTGACGTCTTTCAGTTGTCCTGCTGCACAGTAACGGTAGTATTAAGCGACTAACACCGTTCTTAACAAATGCAAAAAGATTTTGATTTTGCTCTATGAATTACTTCTAGGGCGTTATAGATCGCACCCTAATTTTTCGGTCGTCTTTCTGCTAGAATAAAGACGACCCAGGGTAAGTTCTATAAGCGATCTAAGAGCAGATTTAAGGCAGGCAAGCTATGTATAAATCTTAAAATATATCTAATCTTCCTTTTTCGTTAAGCGTAAAACAATTTTTTGTTTTTGTGAAAATTATTGGTTGTAATAACCTAGCAAATATATAAAATTGTAACTATATAATTTTTCGGCTTCACTGTACGAATCGTATAGGGTTAAATTAATTGGTGTAAAATCCTTCTTTTTGTATGTTGCTAGGCTACGTTGTTGACGCCAGGGTCAAAACATCTGAGCTAAACTGTTCTTTTTGTAACGATATGGCGTCTAGTATCTGAACTTGCCTTAACAAAAATATAAACTATAGTGATACTGAACTCTGGTAACATTGTGATTAATATAAAAGCGTGGGATATAAGGCAATACTTATGAGTCATATTAAGACGCCTAGGCCCTTATAGCGGCAGTGGTCAACCACTGCATTCTTTGCGACGTTTGAAAAAAGAACAGATATACAGATTACGTTTACACGGATATTTCCAAATTATATTAAAATTAATTTAATGCTTTACATTGTTGCCTTAAATAAAATCAAGCTTTTGCTATTTCAGACCCACCAGCAATTGTAGCTTTTCCGGACGAAAAGCTGAAGCCATCGGAACAAGCGTTTCTAGTCAGTGCACCGGTGCTTTGTCAAGAAGGAAGCGGAACGCTGTCATTTAAGTAAGCCTTTTGCTGGTTTATTATAGTTTATTGTTGCTAACAATTTTAATGAGTTCATTTTATATTAGGGCATAAGTGACGTAAGTCCGTTCGCTTAGGGGGCTAGACTGGCCTGGAGGAGGGCAGGTCGTCGAAGGTACTCATTGTGAGCGGGGTATTGGTTAGACATCCACCTCCCGCTGCCATTTTTGCCGATTTTACCTAATTTTGGATTAATTTAATCCAACCCCAAGTTTTGCCTAATTTTGTCGATTTGATTTTACTAATTTTTGCTAAAATATTTTGGACGACTTCAGCGCGCGGCGGATAACGAGGTATGCGGAGCAGTGAGGTAAATATTGCTTGGTAAGTCCGACCCTTGTGGAGACGGTAATACCTACACCACCCTTTCCCGTATCGACACCTATGCCTCACCTCAATTTAAAAACTTGAGGTATATCTTTTCAATCCCACGGATATAGCGAATGGTTTCTGCCGAATTTTAGTTAACATTGAGTTGCCAGAAGTACGGTTTGAAGCCGAAAAGCCTATCGATCGACCAATGATTGCACAAACACAAACAGATATGAATAATTCCAAATGTATACATATATACATATAAAGTTCTTGGAACAGAAATAGACAACTTTTCGTCGTGAACTGCTTAGTGGTGGTACCTATTCGTTAAAAGTGCACTGTGTTATGTTGCAACATATAGGTACAGTGTCGTGCCACTTTTCTCTGCCACATTTATTCCACAATAAGGTGTCATGTTTTGTCTCCTACCATGTTTCTTCCCGAAAGATGTAATATTTCAAACCCCGTCATAACACTTCTTTCTATATTACGAGTCCTGGTGTCGTCGCTATCTGTTATACCAAAACCAGCTGCGATACTTAGCCTCATTGTATCCGTCGCAGTGTTGAAGCCAACAGTACTGGTAGTTTTCATTTAGTGGAATTGATCCAATTCCTTAATTCCTTCTCATCCTTCGAGAAGCTGTACATTGCCTTTACCCAACATCTGCAATTTGATAAGGTACCATTCATAATTTTCCTAATTTGCCACTTTTATCAGTACATTCCTTGGATTGCTGAGGATAGCCCTATTGCCAAATGTGTCGCTCATTTAAATTCAGACTTTTTCACGATATCTGGCTTTTTGACCGCCCTTAGCCGCTTTTATATTTGATTTGTCTGTTTCTAACATATCAGTTATGTTTGATTCTACTCGCTTTACTCTGTCCGCATCCAATCTTCGGTGCGCACCCCTGGCGGGGCGTCCATAATCTCTGGTCCTCACGAACCCAGTTGTATCCCAATGAGATATTATTTCATGAATATTACTCGTCTTCTGCAATCAACAAAACACTACAGCATTACCGGGAAGCGATGCAGTACCCCGGGTCAGGGCGCACTGAGAAGAGATACTAGACTACCCGAAGACGATAGCTGTTTCGAAGCACACTGCATCACATAAATACGAAATGACAACGAAGATAGTTTCGTCCATTTTGTTTGCCCATCGACACTATGCTGCTATCGCAATGTGCCATCTGCGACGACACCTCGAAAAGTGGTCATCCGACGATGGTAAAACACTTAAACAAATAAATTTCAACTACCTCAAGCAACGATGGCTGTTATCAATCAGGGCATGTCGTTCGTACTGTGGCACATCAATTCAATCCGATCACAATGCTATCTCTTAAGTGCTCAGTAAATACACGCGCAAGATGCAGTGCTGAAGCTGTTCCGAATTGGATCAGAGAGACTGACGAACAACGATGTCCGCATCAACAATGAGGTCAAATTTTCAAGTTTCTTCGGCTCTCTCAGAGAAGAAGCAGGAAACATAGATATGTTATGGCACACCATGAAGGAAACTCTGTAAAAATACCTCAGTAGAAACCATTGGTCGACTCGCCGCCAATGAAGTAACTGTATCTTATCGAGAACGATGGATCTGGTTGACTAGCGAAGCGAAACTCCCATACCTAAAAAGACACCTCAATAGCGAAATCGCCGCCTCAATCGCCCCGTATAAGGAAACTACTTCAAGGGACAGGCAGATTAAATGAACCAAGCAGCTCGCGTTGGAAACTCCGATAAACTGTTCAAGACGCTCGAGGTATAGAAGTGTTAATGGTCTCTTTTCGTAGAGCAATTGACCCTCTATATATCTTCGCATAGCGTGCTACAGGTATTTACGTTGCAAGGTTGGACCAAAATTAGATTTTAAAAGTGCCCGTGAGACCCAAAATTCACATAAACGGCAACCGCAACCGTTATAGTTAAATGGGCGTTATAGATATCATTTTGTGTAGCATAACATCCTCTATATAGTTGCACATTAAATACGCAATAAGAAGTTTTGTGGTTTGCTCTTAGTAGCTGCTGTACGAATGCGCGACATGGTTCTCTGTATTCAGCGCTGTTGTTTAAAATATGGAATAGTTCGTTTTAGTGGATGCAGTCTGCTGGGTGTTTACGTAGGCAATAAGATGTGGGCTAAATATGCAGCATGTTCTCCGTCGTATAACTTCCACAGTAGAAGGGAGAATTTCGGCCTGTAGCCAAGCCCTCCTGATCCAAGCCGGCTCGCGGGCCGATCGGATGGGCCGACATTTGGTAACGAACGTGCTGGGCCGAGCGGGGCCGAATGTTGCAGATCCTTGCCGGGCCAGGACGACTACAATTTACAACGGGCCGGGTGGGGCCGAAAAATTTCGCTTCGTTCTCAACTCACTAAAAGATAGAATTATTAGTGCACGGTTCGATAACCTTGGGTTTGTTTTAAGAATTTCTTGTCGTGTTCATTTCGGGTTAATTATGCGTTTTTATCTTTATATCACCTGTATGTATCCTTTATAAGGAGCTTGCCTGCTCACGATTATAAACGGGCCGGACCGAAATTTTGTAGCTTCGGGCCGGGCCGGATCTGGCCGACCTCAGTTTCCAACGTCGATGATCCACAGTGAGGCCGGTGCCAAAGAATCCACCATTATAAAGCTAATTACAGTAGAATAGATTTGTAATGTATAACAAAAACTTTCTGTGCCACCGATAGAGGTCTATAATTTGCGGGCGTCGCAGGCCTGAAAATTTTTCTGAGCCAGCAGGTACAGGCCTACTGACGGTGGTTATGCTTCGGGTTTCCACGGGTACTCGCGGGCTCAAAAATTTCTGACCGCACGCACCTTTGGTTCAAACGACCGCTGCAGGACGAGTTTTAACAAGTCAAAACCACACAACCAATCGTGTAATTCCTTAAAGACATTTAAAAACCTCAATTGACTCGTAACATAGCTAAATGTGCGTTCAGACTTTTCAACGCACAGCTTTGACTAGATAGTTCGCTAATGGTTGAGTTTTCAAATTTTTTGAAACGTTTCATTGACAGGATATTTGCTAGAGCCCTATATTTATAATTGTTTAGTCTAGCGTTACAAAGCTTCAATGTTGTTAGTGTACCATTTAGGCAATATCGTTGGTACAGCGAGTGATTTATTCTGGAAAAATGTTTAAATATTGCTTTAATATCAGTAAAGGTCATAGTTGAGTTTATGGTTAAGGTCAACTTATTTGAGTTTATACGGCAAATTACTAACCATATTACCTTATGATATTCAATAAACTAAATTCAATTTTAACAGTTTTTTTAACTCTCGAATCGACGAGACGATTCAGGCGGTATCTATATTTCATGCCGACCCAAGTGAAATTCGTAGTTATCTGTATCCCAGATTAAACCTTCTTACGAAGTTTTTGCGAAAGGTCGAAGCCAGTGCCAGGAAACCGATAATAAATGTTTTTGAAGAAAACGTAACCAGTGTAACTATAGTTAATGCGTTTAGAATAACTTTGTGCCATATGTTTATCATGTGGCGTAATCTCCTATAATTTTGATCGTTAGTACTTGCTAAGCTACACTGACTAGATTTTGTCAAAAAATTCAGCACTGATTAATTTATATCAATAAAGTCACCAAAATAGCAAGGTCTTTAGCCATCTTTTCAGTAGTGCTACTAAGTTAGTAAGGTAGTATTTGCTGAAAAGCACGATTTGTTTGCTGAAACAAAAAGCTACAAATATGCAAAAAAATTAGATGCGAACGGTTCTTATATAGCTAACCTCTGTATTAGCGAAACGAGCTGTAGAACAATATCCCACACATTTATCAAGGTGTCCTGCGTTACATTGAGTGATCCTATAACTATTGTAAGCGATTCCCAAATAGTTTTGAAATGTTACACAAGGCTAATAAATAAGAGCCGACAATATGTTACTAACAGCCAGAAATCGCACCAAAGTGGCCAAAGTTAGCTACCCGAATTTCGCGGACAAAGCCCCCAAAAGCATTGCCATTTTACAAAGCTAGTTTGGTTCACAGTTTATATACTTACTACTCCAGGCGTCTTACTAGCCTATTCATCCCTAAAAAATGATAAACATTACTGCAGCGGAGGTTCTTAATTTTACTTAAAAGACGCGCAGCCGCAAAGCAATAATACTAGCTTTTATCAGGGCTAATAAACCAAACAGTTACTATATAAGCTCTGTTAGAAATAGCTAATAATGAATTTTTTAACTTGTAATGTTTCAATTCATGGTCGCCCGCTTGCTTTTCGTTTAGGAAGGGTTAAAGTATTAATAATAATATAATGTAGTTAAGCATTATATTATTAATATACATAATGTAGTTATTAAAGTACATAATGTAGTTAAAGTAATGATATACATAATGATAATAAAGTAACTACATAATGATAAATCCGTTTTGATTAAAATTTTAAAATAATATATAGAATTTTACTTTTTGGGGTCTATTGAAATTACTTCACTTAAATGGCGTTTTAAATTTGTCCCGCTCCACAATCAACTTTAAAATCATACTTTATTGCACGAAAGGTAATTACATCCAAAGAACCTACCTCTCCATTGTCAGAAACTGCAAAAGAAGACGTCTGACCACAAGCAATGTAACGAATAAATAAATTACCTGAAATAATTAATGTGATAGACTTATTGACCTAAACACAAAAATTTTCATTACATCAATCGCTTAACTTGTAGATTTATAATGAAGCAGAACGCTTGATACACAAGAAATTCAGCACTACTAAATAGGTTTATCAACAAAAGTATACCCAATCCACAGCAAGACACAAAACAAGCTATATTGCTATTCACCGTTAGTAAATCAAAGGGCTGGAATATGGTTAGGTTTAAATTATTACTAATGCTAGCTTACATTTAATGCACCAAAAGCATACACCTAAACAGTTTGGTGCTTCATTGTAAGTATAAGTGAGAGTAATTGATTATGCGAATTGCTGTGAAATTGATCTTATTGTTTCGAAAGATTACATGCCACTTATTTGAAGCGTACATTTGTCACCCAACGTTGTATAGGCTGAAGAGTATTCCGTAGACAACTTGTTCGTAACACATTGTATACAAGTAAACCCAAAATAATTCCAGGAATTGTATTGCAAAATCACAGTATGCATGTGAAGTTTCGATTTCTAAGGTAAAGATTTATTTTTAGATGATACACATACGAACGTAACGATAAACGTATGCTTGTTTTTAGGCCCGCCTCCGGTAGTATTGAGCGGTGAAGAATGAGGTATATTAGTGCTTACGTTAAATTTTCACGACGGTGTCGTATATCACCTAATGAGTTTAACCCATCAACATTTGAAACCCATGGTTTAAAATCGCAATATAAAGTTACTATTTTGTGATTTAAAATTTTCAAACTAATATAGGAGCTTTTCATTGCTTAAATCTCTGAGATATTCGGTAAGCAGTCAGCTGTGACGCGGCACACGTATCCGAATTGCCTAAGTCATTGAATCGACACGTAAGTATTGGAATCGTAATTAATATAAATTTCAGAGTATTACAAATCTGACGATGTAATTTGAAAATTGCAAAGTTGTTTCTAATTCACGTTCTGATATTTGATACGCGCTCGTTGATACGTTGTAAAATCATGTTAAAACAGCAAACTTTCATATCAACGCACTCCGAGATTACTGAATTTAAAAATCTGTTTTAAAACTTTCAAAAAATCAGTTAATGACCTACAATGTGTCAGAGAATATATCGTATTTACAACCGTTGGGTTGGAAACATTTGGTCACACCAATCTTTAATTCGCCCGCTGTTGATGCGGTAGTTTAATGCTTCTGACATAAAAGTGCTAAAACTGCGCATACAAAATTGTTCAAAGTGAAAGCTCAATGACTGTGGCTGGAAGGTCGTGATAACGGGCTTATGGGTTTGCGAGTGCGCCTTCGAAACACATTTTTTACCAAAGCTATATAATTTATAGAAAATTATTTATTTTACCCACAGATTATTTAGCCCACGAAGTTCCATAATTTTATTGCGTATCGGGCACATGCTTTTAACAATACTGTACTGCCTATCAACCCAACGGTCGCAGCGTAGCACATTTTGCATATTACCTATCGTACAACCAACTTTCTTTGGCGCTTGTTGATTTGTGTTGTTCCCTGAGCCAACTTGTCCGTTTGCGTTTGCACCCCACGCGAGTACCTACAAACGTTTTAGCAAATAAGTGACAAACCAGGTTTGCGACAAGCTATATGTGTTTTATTCGGCAAATTTGTAAACCAGCCAACCCAGCGGGGCAATATTATGATCACTGCAAAAATTTTAAAACAAATATGACAATATCTTGTATTTTAAGTTTCATATTTAAAAGCATAAAAATTTGAACATATTCAAACTGTGTGGTAACATGCTGAACGGTTTGATGGTTGAGCTATAGCCAAGTTATCCTTGGTTAATTTTCCAGCATTACCTTCCGACTTTGTTCTCAAAGATTTATGATAAACTCATATACGCGATTCGCAAGATCGTTAGTATTCACCAATGTAATTTTTGCTGGCGGATCGATATGAACAAAACAAGGTACTGTGACACTTTTCTTGTAGGATAAACAAAACCCAAGGAAAAGTCTACATACCCTTTCTCTGAAACCCACTTTTCTGTCGCCCACATATAATGAAGATATTTTGTGCACATATTTATTTAGCCGATATATATATTTATACAGACTTTTATTTGATACGCTTAAGCAGAATTCCACATTATCCACAAGCTTTGTATTATTTATTAAACACTTTTTCTCAATAAAACTTACTTCACCGGATTCAGTAAGAGCCAATGAATGATAACTTCCACACGCTATTTGAGTAACACGATAGTTTGACAAATTTGTGGTTACTGGAGTTGGGGTGTAGCCGATCGAACCGTTACCATATCCTAGAATTGTTTCAACTTTGAAATTACGCAATGCCAAGACCGAAATTTAATTTGACGAGCTATATATATTATTTGTAACACACTTTATATAGGCAAAGCCGTTCAAGCAAACATCGGGCGTACGGAAGACTATGTTACAATGTGGCATTTACGTTATAAATAAGCCATTCGGCTCAGCTCGTTAGTGCGATTCGAATGATATATAAAACTACACGCATATAGAGGAAAATTTTGGGTACCAAGGGTTACTACCACTGGTAACCTACAAAAAACGAAAAAACTTAAAGGTGGCCGAAATAAATATTTTCTGAACCAGCTCGTCGAGTCTATTGGTACAAAAATTATCTATGTATTTTCAAAATTGACAAATTCGGGCTGTGGCAATAGGCTAAAGACCCTTCGTTTATGCTGTTTCGGAGGAGCTGTATGAACAACAAATGATAATTCTTTGAGACTTTCGGTGTCGATAATGGAAATTTAATGCGCTTATGACATTGTGTCCAAAACCCCGATAGTGTCCTATAGACATTGTATAAAATATTTAAGAAATAGTGACGGTATACTGTACACCATATATCCCACGGTATTTCCTATATATGTAGACGAAACTTCCACGTGAATAAGTCCACAATTATATTTTGCCCGACTGTGAATTCAAAAATTTGTACGTACGGTAACTCCATCAAACTGGTGCTACCGCACTGCTTGAACTCGTCATCGCCACGCGTGCAAGTCATCGAAACTAATACTGCAACAGTTAGCGCTTATTTACATCTAATTCAGTTTCTGCAGTTTTGCAGCAGGTTCTATCACTGGCCGAGTTTAGTCAATATACGTTTGTGTACCTATCTTGTTGCTGCACAACAAAGACAGCTGTTCATACAACATGTGAGAAAGAACTAAATTTTCAATCTTAGCCTCAGCTCGGCTCTTCCTAAACGATGTCCGGCTGGGTTCAAGTCTCGATGCGAACAGGCTCGGCTCCTCATAAAACGCGTGGGCTCGAATCGGCTTTTTGATGACACGCCGTGTTCGACTCGGAAGATAACGGCTAATAGTAATAAAAATTTGGGATTCCCTAATGTTAGGGAGAACATACAATATACAAGTCAACAAAAGAGCTATAAATGTAGATGCTTGCGTAGATTTTCTGACCCGAGCCGAGATGACTTCGGCTGTTTCTGATTTTGGTAGATAAATTGTACCATACATCTGCTGTTAAAAATTACGTTTACAGTTTTAGAGTAGATTCTGAGCTGAGACCGTTGAGTTTAGTGCCATAGCTTTTAAATTTTTGCAAGCCAAATAAAACCATAAATGATACTTGATCAAACGAAACGGGTATCTAATAAACTGATTTAATAGATATTAATCATTCATAACCTTAAAACAAATCAGTGTATTTTGCAAAAATACCGGTGATAGTAGCAGCGTTTTGTTGATTCTGATCAGGAAAATGTTTCACCCATTATTTCGAAGTCATATATAAATATTGGGATGAACTCAACAGTATTAAGTTGTCACAAAATCGACACATGCACGGAAAAGACATGACCCGAATAGAACAAAGTTTTCGAAGTCATAAATTATAGCAACAAAATATGCACTATTTTTGGTGAACAACATTGGCGCTGGCAATCTATAACGTAGCTTTGACGGCGTTAGCAAAATGAGGACGATATAATATGCACTTTGCAGCCACACCCGCGAACAAAATCTAAACCAAACACCACCTGTCATCCCCAAGCTGTGGTAAAAACAGCCATACCTATGCGATTTTTAGACAAAATTGGTTCGTTTTAATTTTCTTATTCAGTTACTAAAGGGGTTGCTGGTTAGATATCAAGCATAAAATGCAACAGTTCAGGTTACATGTACTGTGAGATTCGCTATCAAGTCACCTTCACTTACAACCGAAAATACCAAATTTCGACGTAATTTTGGTCTAAAAGTGGACATTATTCGTCAGTCCGTTCACGAAACATTGCCGTTGTAACAAAACTTTGGTTTAGCGCAGTAACCTAGTAACATTATATTCTCACAAAAAAATTAACAACCATTGGTATCGAATTTGGCACATTTTAGGGTGTGTCCTGATAGCAGTATTATCTGTCTCAATATGTTAATGATGCTTAGGTAACGGTTAGCATGAACAACACCTTGGAAGAAAATGTGGATCTTTCCATCTGTGTGTTCGGGAACTAGAGGGGTGATAACTTCTTCTTACCGAATTAATACTTGGTAACACTTAGGGTAAAACCCAAGGGTAAAAAGATCTTTTTCAAAAAACGCTCCCTGCTGTTCCTGATACGTTAGGCTCGACTCGGCTCCTTACAGACAGACCTTAGGATCTGGCTCGACCCATATTTTCTAGTATGGTTGGGTCGGTTCTGGAGCCAAGCCAAGACCTAAGCTCTCACCTCTAAGTGATACCTAAAACGCTCAATAGAATTACACCACTATTTAACACATACACTTGCTATAAATATAATACGCTTGGTAATTCACTTCAAATGGTTTTTGCTTTTCAGATTGCGCAAGTATGCAGCTAATGAACCCTAATTATTAAACAACATAAAGAAGAAATTTCATAATCCTAACTGTTAACAAATGCCAAACTTTTCATCCTTACGATTACTAACAACAGAATTCTTATTTAACGGAAACGCACCCAGCTGGCCATGGCCGTTGTGTCCCCATGAAAACACTTCACCTTGCTCGGTAAGAGCTAAAATATGTGGACCACATCCGTAAACTAAGCTAACGAGTCCTCGTCCGCATAGACATTCCACGACGATGGGTTCTAACGAGCTTTGACCGTTGCCCAGTCCTGAAATGAACTTGTTTATGTTAATTGCACAAATTCTAAGGTTGAAAAGTGCTGCGACTTAAATCCATTCCTGTCAGGATATATTTCTAATTTGTGATATTTTGCACAGAATCCACCAAAAGTTATTGCTTATCATAGGTAAAAAGATAGATATTATAATTGTATGAAACCTTTAACAAAAATCTAAACTGAACGCAATCTTGGTGTAGCATCGGCTTAGTAATATAGTTGGTGGTTATTCAAAGTACAGTTACCTGACTTATGCTATGTTATAGATAATCATATATAACAGCAAAAATACTGCACATAACAATTTAACAATAATGACAATCAGAAATTAGGGGCAGATCCAGGATTGTGTCTTGGGTGTTCCGATGTCGAACCACAGCTGCACTGTGCATCGCTCCGTTGACCTTTGCTTTGCCTTAATTTACATTGTAATATCTCTTCCGGCTCAAAAAGATTCGACTGGAGGGCGTCTTCATATTTCGAAATTGGGCAAAACTTTTCAACAAAGAGGGCTCTTCATACAAGATATTTTGTTGACCTTGACCGGCTGTCGGAACCCCCGGACCTACCTCTCTGGGTGTGCCACTGATAACAACATTTGCAACAAAATGTAAGTTGTGCGTTGAATTTGAGGTGAACTATATATTTAGCATTCATTTAGTTGGAAATAAAAAAGAAATGCATGTAAACTTAGTACATTATACAGTGCGTAAATCTATCAAACCACATGCACACAATACCATGACGATACTTAGGTCAACATATGCTAGATGCTTGGCTAGTACTGCCAAGTTTACGTTCTGTTAAAAACATTGCAAAATTGCATGTACTTAATGTTTGGAGTAGCAAACAGAACGTTCATGCATCCTGTGTTGAACCATACTATTTTTAATGACGAGGTACAATTTTTAAATAGATTCAATCATAAAAATACAATCTACCTTCAGGTTTAATAAAATATACAAATAATAACAGACATTAGAAAATATATTAAAATATAGGTAAACTTATGATAGAACTAAAAGGCTTCCGTGTCTATAGGGGTTATCCGCCTGAAGTGTCGTACCCCATAGAGCCACAGTTACCTCTGAGGCTCCCTACAACCCAGACCCCTACCGCGCGGAAAATTTTAGCAGTTATGAGCAAAGTTACAAAATTGGTGAAACTCATGACAAAACATTCGGGAGACTGGAGAAAATCCTTTGCTTATTCTATAGCTGTACGGTCCCGTCAAGACTACCTACCTCCTTAGGCCGACGGACTCTGAGCACCTATAAACTATTAATGTGATTATAGAAATGTGAATTGTAAAGCACAAATCCCTTCAATCACCATGGTAGCAGGTCAGGTTTGCGACCATAAATTTATTGTCTAACAATCCCAGCTCGTATAAATATGCTTTCAATGATTGTGAAACCTAATCCAATAATATCCATCAAACACTGTCTTTCATTTCTATCCAACGTATGTGCCGCGCCTCCAACACTTTACATGTGTAAAGGCAGTTTTTTGTGTTTACTCGGTGTTCATGAAAAGCTAATCTTGGGATAACATATATTTGGTAAAAAAGCAAAACAAAAAAACTTAGGTGAAGCAAGCTGCAAAAACGACATCTAAAAACCTTGTGTCAAACACGCGGTCTCTGGTGCGATACCTCGAGGTACTACCATTCACATAAATTTTTACATAAAAACTAGCAAAGATGCTAGCTGCAGGGCGTGAGACATAACAGTATTTTACAGCTGTAATTTTGTAACACAAATAATAGCCTAATCATTGCCAATTAAATTGCGTCCTACCCAAAAATATCGTCAAAATTATTTATAGGGGAAGATTATGAGTTTAATCAAAACCAACCAGACCCGAAGAAGCAATCTTTTTTTATTATCTAGCGTAAATCCGGCAGTTGAAACTGTTATTAACGATAAACCAAAGTCGTCTCAAAGCTGTGACATTTGGCGCAAAATAAGGAATACATCCCCAAATGACCACCTTGCAAATATCTGCGTATGTCTATTCTCTAAAGGTGGGATTGACAGCTGGTAAACTTGGCTACATATCTCAAAAACTGGTCTGTTAAGGCAATGTCCTGTTGTGGCACCAATTATATTATGCTATAAAAGCACCAGTTCTGTTGTGGTACCTGTCCTGTTGTGGCACTGCAGTACTGTTGTGGTGTCATTACTGTTGCAGTACCATTCTTTCTGTGGAACCAGTCCTGTTGTGTCACCAGTTCTTTGTAGCACAATTCATACATGTTTGAGGTCGAAGATCCCAAGGTTGATAGGTGCTTCGGGAGCCTTCGGGCAATTCCGAAGGGTATCTTAGTCAATTTTCCTACAATTTTCGCTAAGCACGGGTAGGGTAGGGAAAGGTGCGCAGACTCGGAAGGCTTGCGACGCTAGACAGAAAAGGGATCGGTGCGGCACCTAGGCGAGATAAAACATGTCAGAGGATACTGACACTATCCGTCCTGAAGCTCCGACCCCACCCCCCCCCCCCCTGATGCCTCAGCTACTCTCCTGACATGTGGTGCAACAAGTGATATGTTAGGAACATCATGTAATTGTTTGGAACAAAAAATCGCCTCCAGATATAAATAATCAGGTGCCGACGGGAGCTGAACACCCAACTTCTGGACTCGACAGCGCGCTAGACCACTCTGCCACGCAATGGAAATCTAGCTACCCGAATTTCGCAGTTAGGTCCTGCAAAACCATTGCGAAAGTTCTACAATTATTTTTGGAAAGACGATTTATACCCTAGCCCATGCGTCTTTCTAGGTTGTTTAACTGCTGAAAAATCATAAAGATTGCAATCGCAGTTGTTTAGTTTGCTCTAAGGTTTCGCAGCAGTAGTGCAATGCAACAATTAATGGTTGTTATTACCTAGGGTAAACCCAACGGTAATTAAAATGTTGACTCTTGCTATATTTTGTAGTGTATATCATCTATTATAATATATTAGACTCTTTGTACCTACAATACAAGAAGCCGTCGTAGCGTAAACCACTTCAGACTTCTGGAACTTTAGGGATAAAAACCTATTTCCTGCTGAATTAGTACTGATAAGATAGATTAGTTAAAAGAGTACTATTACTAATACTTTCTGGTAAGATAGATTTATTAAAAGCGAACTCATGACTGTTCCCTAATACCACTATCGTTAATCTGATGTACCTGAATACAGCGGATACGATACATCTGTTAACAATGGGCTCTTTAGTACTATTTCCTAAAATCACTTTATCTATTTCGATAAGTTTGACTACAGCTGGTGAGATGGACTTAATAAGATACTTTCCAATACTATTCTCCAATTCCACTATCATCAATCTCAATAGTTAATCGTACTGAATAGACGGGAAAAGTAAAAATTATCAAGGAGAATTAAACCAGCAAGATCACAAAATATCGCGCGGAGGCAACTCCAGGCATACATCAGTGACATTGCATTTTCGAAGCACTAACGACACACACTTGCTCTCCGCATACTTTAAACATTGTCAAATAGAAACGTAAGGAACTTTCCTGTATTAACCGTTCCGTTAGTATATATGTTGACACATTTGTCGCAGCATGTATTAGCGACTTATTTGCGGAGTTGGTAGTTCAGCATGCGTTTGTTCGTGCGTTGGTATTCGTCCGAATTGTGAGTTTCATTAAGCAACCGAGCAACAGCTCATCTGTAGCGTAGTTGCTAGCGTACACGACTTGAATCTGAGCGATCTAGGTTCAATCCGCGGTGGGAACAAAAGTTTGCTCAAAATTGAACAAGCTATGCTGTGGTTTAAGAAGAAAACGGTTAATCGAAATTTAGACTACGGTTCAATATGCCATTTCCTTCGTATATTGACACATTTACTGCAGCGTTCATTGCGCGGCGAGTTGATTGTCGAGTTTGTCGCTCGGCGTGCGTTTGTTTGTGCGTTGTTTTTCGTTCGCGTTGTGAGGTTCCTTAAGGAACCGAGAAATAGCTCCTCTGTAAGCTAGCGTACGCTTACACTAAGCGATCTAGATTCAATCCGCGATTGGAGCAAATGTTTGTTCAAGATTGCACAAGCTGCGCCTTGGTTTAAACAAGGAAAGGTTTAAAGTTTTACAGTAGTTGTAAGATGTTTCAAACAGAATGGAAATCCAACGGTTAAACATATAGTTATGCTAAGACGACGATAAAATTATCCAGTTATCTTAACACCAATAAAGACTATTTGTTCTGGTGATGCTATGAAGAATCTATAACACATATTGCAGTAACGTGGAAGATACCAAACGACATGCGAAGAACATAATATATAACTGTTATATACCTCCAACTCTTATGTTCTACCAGTATTGAGCACGATATTCATATAATAAGCGCTTCCCAGCTAGGCGAATTTTCAACTATGTTACAATTTGAATTGTAATGATACTCGCAATAAGAAACAAAAAATAAAACAAATAACAAAGCCAAGTTTAGATATCTTAATATTTAGCTGTGTATTAAAATTGACAATTTATCAACACCACAAAATATAATTCAGAGGTAAAACTAAATTGGTTTTACCGTCGACCTCGCAACCTTTAGCTTGAACATAGCCAAAAGTAGTAAAAGTTGGAATTAGGGGACAAGATCTTTGCAGCAAAATGATATAGTGTGTTATCTCTCTTTTGTTTAAAGCTATGGATTTGATACAAAACCTTCGTATTTTTCTCGGATTTTTATTGCACTAGCAACTAACTAGAGTCCCAAGGATAGTTAGGAATAACAGTACACAAATAAGAATAGGCACGGCCTCTTTTAGTTTATTTTGTTGGGGCAATTTAGATCAGACATTTACATCACGTTAGTCTGCAGTTAAATCATTAACCTGTACACCAGAAGTTACGACCATTTAGTTGACTCCATTTCGTGGAATGCTTGAAAAAAGTTTATCAAAATTATTGTGCTTAGTTTAGTTGGACCGGGTGAGAAAGTCCAGTGAGTATAAGCAGTTCCTCCAAACTCATAATGTTAAAAGAGGACAGGAATATGTTTGTATACTATAAGTAAACGGTTCATTCATATAAACACAAGAAATAAAAAAAGAAAAAATAGCTTTAAAATAAATGCAAAAGATTTATAAAGCCGAAAGCAAATTCGTGGTCTGAAGATCGAGTGCAACAGTATCAATTACAGTAACCAAATGTTTTGTAAGCAAATTTTAGGAAAAAAATTAATGAAAGGCTAATAGACATTAAAATTGCTGCAAATCACATATTAACCAACTACGAAGCTCAACCATAATCTGAATTTAATACAATGAATATATGTGAAGAATTACTGTTTCGACGCCAACATCCAAAAAAAACAGTTTTCTAAGAATGCAGCTGGTTTTCCGATTAATCCCACTAGATAAGTTCACGATAGTTCGTTAAGAAATTAGATTTTCACAACGTATTACAGCGATATTTAGATGTGTGAATTTTGATACAAGTCACAGCGAGGTTAAACGAAATATGAAGTGTATCCGCCTAGAGATGTAAGTGGCTAAGGCATCTAAAGGGGGAGGAGCAGGCGGAGTGAACGGCGCGGAATGTATGTCAGGCTTGGTATTCAAAAAAATTTCCAATTTTTTCTCACAATTTTCGCAATTGTTCCTTAAAAATTTTTATTTTTGCTAAATATATTTCTGACGTTTTCAGGCCACGTGGTGGCGGCGTGTAAAGCCTCTAGAATGGGGTACTTCAACCGTGCGCTGCCTCCTGTGGGTAATTGCTTAGGGTGTCTGATCCGTAGGAGATAGACCAACTACCCCCTACTGAAGCCTGTGCTTTTTATGTAAACATATAATACGAAATGTATATATACTGTATATTTATTGTACTTGTGAACAAATGTGATGTACGTCAGTCATACCTAGACACTTTGGAACGACATAAAGTCAAAAACATTACCAAATATCCACGTTGGTCCAACGTCATAAAATATAAACTATAAAATCCTGATTATATATTATGTTGTATATATATTATAATATTCGTAGGCATAATTATGTACAATATTATGCAAATTCGATGAGATATAAATATGTGTCTCGTGTTCACGCCATTTTTGCTGGACGTATACATGTATCTAAATTTCAAACAACAGCTCATATTACTCAATGCTGCAGCCAAGTCATAGTGAGGATGAATTATTATACTAACCGCACACGTCATGCGCACATGCAATACGCAACCAGACAAATCCAAGAACACTTTTATAGCCTGACGGCTGTGGAAAAGAAAATACTCTGGCAGGCATTACAACAGCAGCACAAAGAAACAGATAGTGTGCATGGTATTGGGAAAGACAGCGACAAAGCTGCGGTCTTATAAACGAAAAATAGACGGAAATTTTTGCTGTCAAATGTGCATACATACCTAAACAGCTATTTCGACCATTTATTCCTGAAAATAAAGCAAGACTGAATGGATAGTTTCTATCTAAATTCTAAAACTACTTACTACAAATCAATATATGACTCCTTTAGATGTACGTTTTTAAACAAAGCGATGACATTTTTCATTGATAGAATGCTTGCTTAGAGCGGACACATCTACTACGTGCTACTATCACAAGCTAAAAACAAACGCACAATCACATTGACATCACATTTTTATCGTAAAAAAACTAGTAAATTTCAATAAAATGTGTAAGGGTATTATTAGATAATGTAGTCGAATGCATACGAATATTCCTTGCGTGGTTATTTGTTGTACAAGCTATCTTTACAACCACTGATGTGTCATAGTACCACTTTAGTTATGGAAAGTTACCACTATTAAAATTTTAATTTTCTATGAATTTAATCGAAAAAATACCGCGCGAGTAAATTTACTCACTTGATTTATAGTTTTGAAATGATAATCAGTGTGTATGTTTAAAATTAGACAGATAGCGATGCCGTAAATACTAACGTTTCGCAGTGGTTTCAATAAATTACACCCTTTTGTCATTTAATTTTTATTTATTTTTATAGGAAATCTTATATTTAAAACATATATATTTATCAATCCTACGAGAATTGTGATACAACTTGTAGCCTTTTAAGTGAAATATATGTAGGAAGCTGCTTTACGGTTTTTCGCTTTTCCAAGCTCGTCGAACAATATGTATTTCAGCTGGTGACCAGGACAAACAGAAAAAGTTTATAATTTAAAAAGTTTGTTTTTTCTAAATTCATATAGGTTTTCAAACAAAAACAGAATTTGCTAAATCGTCATCAATCAATTTATAGTTATAAAACACTACAAATAAAACGCTTAGAACACGACATTTAAGTTACCCAAGCAACTATTCGTGTTGCTGCCAATACCACAAACTTTGTCGTCTCTAGTTACAATAAGAGCCTCGTTTGCCGAACTTCCGAATACCAGTGCGATTCGAATATTATCGACGAATTCGGGCTCAAGAAGACTAAATATTGTCCACCGGCTTACATCGCTGAGGCCTTGAGATCGTCGAGACTGAAAAATTAAACTAGACAATAATGTAGCTAAATTAGGTTTGTATCTAAAACTATGCGTTCAATGTATTAAAGGGACAATCTCCTCCCACTTTTTACTGATAAACGTGAAATATTAACTGATGGTGTTACAATAAAATAAATTTAAACGACTTAACCCTCCTTCGCTTTTAGAAGAGCTTGCGACGACCCTGAAATAAATACATTGGTCAACATACACTTATATTGTCAGCGATGCAAAGTAATAGCTGTGCTTTTCGTTAATTTTGTGCAGACACATATGATATATACATACTAGGTTATTTGTAAACCTTTCGTACGGTAATGGATTTCGCCGAACGCCCCTATTTCTGTGCCAATCTGATTAAAGAGCGGGTAAAAGCGGGTTCATGAACGCGTCGTACCACTACAGTGTTTACTGTATTTCAACACGTCGCTTGGAACTGTGCTATTATAGTTAACTCATCAAACACTAAAAAGTTTTGCAAATATACAGTATCGAACAATAATTTTATCTACAAAACTTTTTCAGTGTATGTTAACAGATATTCAGATGTGTGGGTTTTACCCTAGACTGCTAGCAGTACCCAAGTCTTCTAAAAATATTATTTTTTATAAATTGCTAATTTCGTCGTGCACAATTGAATGTACACTGAAAATAGGTTTCTGTGAAATTTAAAAGAAATTTCTTTGAATTTTGCACCATCAGATATTCTTTTAAAATTAATAGGAACATTCTTTGAAATTTCAAAGAATTATTTTTTGAAAAATTACATATCTTTGAAATTTCAAAGATAATTCTTTGAAATTTCAGGGAATGTTTCTTTGAATTTTAAAAGAATATCTGTTGGTGCAAAATCTAAAGAAATTTCTTTTAAATTTCACAAAATGTACTTTGAGTGTAGATAATTCATGCGCAAATGACAAACACGCAGAATTATTATTCAAATTACCTGTTTCCCCACACCATCTTATCAATCAATTTGTTTCAACAAAAATAGATATGGAACCCGTCATGAGCTAAGTAAGATTCTAAATTTTCCTTCTGGATTTGCTAACGATTTGAGACTCTGGGAGATTTGTTCTAGGATGCTCTCATTTATCAGACTCAAGCGTGCTAATAAATGACCCTGTTTTGTTTATTCACTGAATATACATTTGGGACCGAGAAAAATCTTTTTATAATTGTTAAAAGTTATCGAATCGATGTACACTAAATACATCTATTTTTTCAATAGACTCGCTTTCAGCAGATAACATTTATATCTAATTGTATATAGTTCAAACTGTACAATACAGCGCTTTAAAACAAAGCAACAACTAAAAATACCAGCATCTCGGCTAGCAAGTGTGGTTAGTTTGCTTGTCTGCACACAGTGAATTTAATTTCAAATTTCTAAATTAATATTTCTGAAATTTCGAGCTCTAGATGCACCAAAGTAATAATAATACATCAGTAATACAGTATAGGCAACGTTACAGCCATTTTAGCACATATCAAAGCCACAGAATACGGTATTTATTCCTCCAATAACCAAAATTACGGAAACTTTCGAAATTTATAAATCACAAATTTCATCAAGAAAAATTATAAGTCCAAGAGTTATCTTTCCACTTTGTATGACTCTGCCGCTTGCATAATGCAAGACTCTGGATACATACAACCGCTTTTTACTGCACTCAGCAATCCTGAAAAAACTGTAGAACTATTCTAGCTTCTCCAACGCACAATTTTATTAAAAAATGTCAAAAATCCAAAATTTGGTATTTATTTTAATACCCGGCCATGTCCCAGAGAGCAACAACATACCCAATGTAGATTCAATGAAACAAACAAAATCAACGTGTTTTAGGAATTAAATTTCCGTATAACTCCTTAGGTCATCCCATCGCCAACAAACGAAAACGAAACTTTTAATTTATCAAAATTTCGGAAAATTTTACTTAGGGTGCATAATTAAACTAGCTTATAGCTCGACAACGGATGCGCTGTCAAAAAATTTATAAGGATAAATTTTTCAATCAGACAGGTATGAGTAGAGTTATACACCAAAATGTTTCTACAATAGCAGTCCGTGGAGATTTCCGCGGTTGAAAAGTGAAATTTTTCGAGACCAGTCACATTTCAAATTGTTATGCGTTGTACCAACGTTCACCGAAAATAAGTTTCCATAAAATTTAAAAATGGTCTTTTGATTTTTGCATCACCAGAATATTCTTTTAAAATTCAAATAATATTCCTTGATATTTCAAAAAATTATCTTTTAAATAACTATCTTCTAAGAATTACCTTTGAAATCTCAAAGAATAATTCTTTCAATTTTAAAAGAATATTCTGATGGTGCAAAAATCAGAGAAATTTCATTTAAATTTCTTGGAAACATAATTTCAGTAAACAACCGATTATAATGTATATTGTCGAGTCACAGACAAGACTTGAGCTCCGATTTCACCGAATAGTACTACAAGTATTGCATTAAATCTCTGCATAAAAGGTTCTCCAAGGAACGACGTAATCCAAATTGTCACTTTGTACAGTCAATGAAAAATATACTAAAAATAATTATTTATCTATGCTTTACTTACAAAACTTGGTGTTCGCGACAAACGTGAACACTCCATAGTGATGATAAATGTTAGGCATTGTTCAGCTTCGATGGCCGAAAATTTAGCACATTATCATTGTCGTGGGTTTTTAACGCTTCTCGTATACATTCTAATCATAACAGCAGTAAAACGGTAATATTTAGGAACCATTTCATTGAGTATAACCGCAAAATTTAGCTAGTCCAAATTCAGCTTTATCAGGAGTAGTAATGAGCTCCCAACTTGGAATTATTTATCTGTTACAGTATTCCAATATAAAAATTTGCTTATTACTACTTTAAAAATAGCTTTAAATCCAATAGTTTCCGGTCTAAATTATAAAATATTCTGAAAAAGTCTAACTTATATAGCTTAAAAAATAGTGTAGTGAATTTCATTTAATTCTTTACTATTCTTGGTGTGTGTTGGAAAGCATGCGAGTCCTTGAACGCACCACATCACGAACAAAACATAGGATACTAATATAAATCAAAGTAATTAAAACTTCAAAACTCATAATATAATATTTCAATAAAATAGAATGACAAGAAAATCTGGGTATTTCTGTAAAATTTAGTAAAATTATTAAAAAAATTCAATAAGATAATGTGATGTCACAGACTTAATGATAGCTTCTTCATAGCTTATGACCAAATATTAATGCGGTGCGCTCCCTTACCCACGGGAGGCCTTGCGTTCAAATCTTAATCCACACTTTGTGTTTCTATCAAGTGTGTTTCTATATTAGCATATGTCAATGCGCCCCATGTTTCGAGGGATCGGCAAGCCACGGAAAAAAACGAAAAATATAAAGTTATTGAATGATACAGTGATTACAAATTACGTCAACAAGGCATGACCGTCCACACCAAAATCAGCAGAACACATCAGTGCTCCGTGTCACTGTACTACAACATAATTTTGCGTTAATGGTGAAGCAATTCCTACTCCCGGTAAAGCACGGCCGCATGACGCATTTGAAGAGGGGAATAGTAGACAAATATTAGCAATGCCAGCTTCATCTTGCAATACCTCCTATCGTCGGACAAAAGCCACTACAGTCTTTCCTGACTTTCAATGTGGGTTCTTATTCAAACAGTCGGACGCTAACGCTTATCGGGTTCGCTATAATGGCCGGACAACCACGTTTTTGCCCATTTGCACTGTAAAAAGAATAGTGCTTGCAATCCTCTGTAAGAGCCACAACACTGGGGCCACCTGCCACCAGCAACGTTTTAGCAAAATGTGGACGACGACTAAAGCTGAAACATGGATGCTGGCTCCGCTTTCGGATCCAGATGTCGTATGTCATCTGACGCTTGAATCATTTTAGAATTATGTGGACTGGACGAAAGCAATTTTGATCCCGCCTCTGATGTATTTCATTCTTCCGGCGTACTCTTTATATGATTGTACTGAATGTGTGGATCCTGCAGCCTTCCGAACCCTCCGCTCTAAGCTGTTCTTTTTTGAGAATATAACGTCACCGCCGTCAGCTTGATTTGCGCCGCTCGTTTTATAGAACCTGTTTAAATACTAGTCCACATAGCCTCGTGAATGCTTAAATAACCTAATAGCAATATTTTGTAGCCAAATGTAATTATAGTCGGTATCTATTTACATAAAAAGCTACAAAATAACCGTTAAAATGTTAAAAAACCGAAAGTGTGATGGTTTCAACGGTGGCACAATAATACACAATCATGATAATCTTTATTTAAAAAACTAGCGTCATCATCGTGAATGGCACTGCAACACCAGTCAGTGAGGTTTGAACGATCTGAATAGTGATGTCACAAAATACAAGTATTATATGCAGTAGCCGTGTATATATTAAAAGCTGTGTTAGCAAAATTAGGTCTGTTAATAAATTTTGAGATTTTTAGAAAAAACTGACAAGGAATGCAAGCACATATCAATACAGCGTCGTTGACCGCCGTTTATTTGGTAAAGGAAAGCTGGGGAAGTAAATCGAGTCGATAACTCAAGCTTCCTAAGACTTGTCTGTGAGAACTGACCCGAACTTGATGTACTACAAATAGCTGGGGTGGGTTCTCGATAAAACTCTCTTTCCTAAAACAGCAAATATTAACACATTAGTCAGGCAACAGCAGGAACAACCGGGTTACTTCTGCTTAGTAGTTAAAATCTCTGTAATAACTACATATTTTCTTTGTTTATATACTACATTATTCTTCTAATGAGAAGAAAATCCCTAACTTTTACTATTAAGAGAAAAGGCCGAGCAGAAGCTTGCTTGCCATCTGAAGAGCCAAGTGGGACTGAACTTATGAACAGCCGTGACCGCCCCACCTCTTTATATAGAAAGTCGACCGGACCCTGCCATGGCATAGTTCAAACATAAGCATAGCTAAGCCGAACTGGAGCTGAATAATTTGTTTCTTTCTCAACTCTATGACCGACCAGAAATAATCGTTAACTATAGATTTAACTCTCCTTTATTTCAAAGTATAGTCAACATCTGTAACCTTGTTTAGAAATGTAATTCTTCGCATAAAATATTCTGCTGCACTATCTATTTCATTTAATGAGGACGAATGAAGAATAGGCCGATAGATCTGGGTTGCAATAGCCACCATTCCTAATCACAAAGTATCGCCCCTTCTCCAAGATTAGGAACATGTAGGAACGATTTTACAATAAATTTTCATTATTTATTCCGACAAATAGTTTTACGTCCTTCGGTATCAATGTGAAAATATTCATCAGACATTTATTACAAGCAATACTTTTATACACGGACGCTGCAGGTTGCTAAGCTGACTTTTTCTCTCGAAAACTTATCAAATTATAAAACTTTGCTGAAAACCGTGAATGGAACAACTCATAGATAAAATTAGAACAATATAGCACACACAAAAACAAGTTTCAGGAAATATGTATGTTTTTATTTAGATATATATTTATGTACAGGCATTTATATATGTATATAATAACTATATATGCTAGCTCATTTTCGACATTTGTCATACAAAATTTTTTTTACATATTTCAATATTTAACTATATAATCCGATTTTGATTGGATTATAGATATCCTTTTTCGTTTGAGTGACGTTAAAAACGACGTAGTCAGCAGTTGATTTCGAGAGTTTTTGACAAGTGGTTTCGCGAGAAGTTCTACTGCTTATGCTTATCTTGAATTTCGTGAAAAATCAAAATTTAAAAACAAAAAAGATTTGCTGTTTCTCGGCGCTATAAACCGGTCGTCCTTTACAAAACAATCATAAAGGAAAGGAAACAACGACAATTTAACGGGTCTGTTTTTTCTCTACTCGAAGATTAATAGTATTAAGCAAATCAAAGGAAAAATAATACATTAGAATTGTACAATAGATTAATCTTTATTTATGTTCCTTTTGTTATTCTTAACTATACCTCTTAATTCGTAGGGTAACAAATTCAAGCGGGTTGTAATCTACATATAATTCGTAAGTATGTTAACATCACTCATACCGCACCATGTCCTGCTACGTTGTATGGTACAGTATGATCGCAAGAAGATATTTTCCGCAGACCTTAAGGCTAAGCATAAGCCTGTTATGGATAAGCTTAGGCTGGGGTCACAATTATATGTCAAATTTTTGCGCTATACCAAGTTTCCCACTACTGTTATAGCTTAATTGAGATAATCATTTATAATTGGTAATTGCTTAAGAAAATGCATTAAAGAAAAGATTGGGTTTTACCTGATCAGTCCATATAGCCAGCGCCTAAAACAAATTTTAGTATTAAAAACATTATTTGTAGATAGTGTCGCTACAGTAAATCTGCCGGAGTTTCAAATTTTGAACTTTGAAAACCACGTCAAATTTCATCTTATATTTACTTTAAGAAGCCAGAACAGGCTAGGTGATGCAATAAATATTTTTGACATTCAGCTTGGTTTTTTAGAATGAGCTTATTTCAAGGTATAATTTAGAAGACAACTGAACGTTGTAAGAACCATTATATTGTGAAACTTCGTTATTTCAAAGCGTATTAGGGTCAGACATGGTACTGGGTCAGCGGGTCGACGGTTCACCGGGTTATTTCGGGTCATATCTCTGGCCGGGTCACCGGGTCACGGTGTGTGACCCTGTACTTACCCGGTCTGATTCAGATGCCGAAAGCACTCGCCTCAGCACTGTACTCAACATAACAGACCAACACCTTTTGCTTACTTCTTTGTCTGCTCAGAAACAGATTGGCCATTAAAGTGCACGTAAACCAAGCTCTGATACGACGATTGCCCAAAATTCGCAGTAAGAAGCCGGTCAGAATGGTGGACAGTTAGTTGTGCGTTGGGCTGCCTTGTTTAGTTCGTTTATGCCGTGCAGCCTGAAAACAAAACTTAAAGTCCGAACCGTAGTGCCTATTCCTTTTTTACTAAAGGTGATATTTCTGGCTCTAGGCTTGGATCGTGGCCAGAGCCAAGCCCCGCCAACACTGCCAGGATGTCTGAGGATCCGAGCCAACGATATGTCGGAGTTTAGATTGTCCGCAAACGCTGGGGCGGATTCTATAAAGCTCTATAATCCAAAAGCAACTATATACACAGTTCGTTTGTTGGTTTGTATGTTAAGTTTTCTCTAATGTATATATTATTGAATCGCAAACTTTTATTGTCAAAAGCCCAAGAGCCGACCCGAGCCCGGATATGGGTTAAGGCAGAGCCTAAGATCTGAATATAGGGTATAGTTCAAGAAAAGCCGAGCCAGAGCTCAAACTTCTGGCACTTTCTAACCTATATTTTTTACATCCGTTTCATACACTAATACTTCTAAGCTGCTAGTGTGTAAAAAAGGTTTTTAAAATATAATAAAATGATTTTAAAAGCACAGTTAAATGGCTTACATTTCACTCTGAACACCTTGTCCAGAACTGTACTGTCTATCTAAAACGTTACCGAAAATGCAATTATAGTTCGTCCGTAATTGCACTCCGCCAAACAGATATTTAAGTGTTCTCCATGACCGTTTCGTTTACGTATTCACAGATTATGTTTAGGTTGCTTTGGAAATTAGTCTTATCATTAGGTTACTACCGATACCGGGTCACTGGATCACTACCATCACCGGGACACCGGGTAATCGTATCACTACCATCACCGGGTCACAAAATCTCTGACTATGGTCATGTCCAATTTCCCCTACACGAGGGTATTATGTCAAGTTTTCCTATCTCGGGCCATCGTGTAATATTTTGTCCCTTTAAGCCTAAAGACAAGACTTATACCAAGACTAATCCAGTATTCAAGCATAAGCCAAAGACCAAGCTTAAGCTGAGCCTGGCTCACAATGCAACATAAAATTTTTGTCCTATAACTCTTGTCAAGTTTTGCCTCACTGTTTTGGGGGGAAAACTTGACATGAACCGCATATTTCAAAAAGAAGGTGTAGTTCCAGCTTTCTTCGGAGTTCAAGACTACGCACAAAGGAGTATTGTATGTTTAGCTGGCATATGCATTGACATAGGCGACAAATCCATTTTTACAAAAAAACGCGTGAATCAAGCCATGCCTGTTATGAATGAAATTTGCGTTGTAAATAGGTCGCTAGCACAGGCGCAACCACCGAAGGGTCCGGGGGGGCCCGGGCCACCCCAATAATTTGCCGGCCCTGAAAATGCAAGTTGATATAGGCGAGTTTGTGGCTGTCGGCACCGCTCTCCCCGCACCATCCCTTCATGTTTTTGTGACGTCTCACTGGCCGGCAGACAGTTTGAGGGACCCGGTTTCCGTTTCCGAGGACCAGATTGACGAGGACCAGGGTCTATAAGCTTTAACCGATAGCGATAACCAAAACTGATTTTATTGATTGTTATACATGTTTATATCTAAATTTCACAATTACAGTAGTACTATACTAAAATAACTTTGCTTACTCTAACTTTACTCTACATAAACAACTAATGACCGAGATTATGGATAAATTTCTGAAACAGCAAAAACCAACGAGCAGCAGTAGCGCCGAGCGTAGCGAGCAAGAGGAGCAACCTGCGTCAGCGGTCACACAAGCGCAGGAGCAACCTGCAAAGGTTCCCAGGCTAGACTCTGCAACAGCCCCAGATGTCTTGAAACACGATAAACCGTATCAACCCGATGTCAAATTGTTCCCAGTTCAACAGGCACATGAGGGCGGCAAAAATAAAACTCGATCATTTCAAGCCTCGTGGTACAATAGTTTTCCGTGGCTACATTACGGAGCAGGAGTCGACGGGGTTCTCTGTTTTTATTGCGCTAAAGCTGAAGCTCTAAATATCAGTGGACTCGTTCGACGATTGTTTCACCAGGTCGAACGGTTAGCTAGACTGTGCCTCGTGCTACCTGCATCTTCCTGTGAAGCTGAAAGGAGCTTCAGTTGCCTCCGTCGTCTTAAAACCTGGTTACGCTCGACAATGAAACAATCACGACTAACTAACGTGGCTGTCTGTCATTGACACCAGGAACGCTTGGACAATCTTGACATTGAAATGGTCGCCAATGAATTTATTTCAAGAAACGATTCCCGGAGGAATACTTTCGCATGAACAGGTTATGCATGAGTAAACTTGTGATGGTGTTGATACACTGCAGGGATAAATTTAAATTCAGTTTTCAAATTCAGAGTACTCAATTTTGCTTCATTATAATGTTATTTTTTCGAGTCAAAAAGTCAATTTTTCTCCGGGCCCCCAAATCTTCAAATTTTCGGAAGTCCAGGCCCCCCAATGTTCAGAACGTGGTTGCGCCACTGGTCGCTAGTTCCATCAGTTCCATCGCCAAACCTTGTTATTATACAACGAGATAAAAATAAAACAATAATATATTAAAAAATTTAATACATACAATCAAAATCTATATATCATCGTGCGAGATTGATAAATACGAAGCGTGAAAAAAATCGTTTGAATGAAAATGAATAATGAAAAAGAATAAAATTGCGAATTAATATATAGAACACAAATTGAATCACTTATTCAAACAAGAAGAAATCGAAAACAGCACAGCGAAACTTCTGCTATTTATTTAATGTGCGCATGATCCGTGCAAATAATTTTTAAATCCCTACAATTCTTTCTTTGATATTTTACGTTTTCACAAATTGTTAAAATATTTAATGTTTTTAGAGTAGAACAATAGGGTGGAAATCCTAAGACCACATCAAACCTGAATTCATCCGCCACTGCTGGATTGTTCTACACAGCTATTTTTGTGAAAATATCTTGCATTTGATCAAGAAATTACATTGCTATAATTTGCTTTACACACGATATCTGGCAACCCTAGAAAATGGTTGTAATTTTACGTGTCTGGCTTTCGAACACATTGTTATCTCATATTTTTCAATTCTGGATTCATACTTAACAAAATAAAATGGTCCTATATTTCACAAGTGCAGTATACAAATGAATTGATGAATTGAACAAATGTACAAGTGAAGTTGTTTTGCGTTTTATTTTGTAAAGCAATTCATTCTCTACACATTGGCACACAGTACGCTGCTATTGTGATTTATTTAAGTTGAACGGTTGTGTGTAAAACACTCGGAAACGGCAATATCCCCGTAACCGTTCTAGCTCTACCGATTTTATTGATCTCATTTTGTAGCGCAATTTGTCCTCTATGTACATGAACATTTTCAGACTTAATATACACAATAAAAGTCTATATATCTAACATCTTCAACTTTTCCAGCATCACTTCAGGCATTCGGTTCATTTTGTAGGTTGATGGTCAATATATGCTGCAAATTTACCTGAATTAATTTTAACACAAATTTGCATCGTTTTGGACGCCTGAAACCGGGTCAGACGCGTATGAGAATGAGTTAGATTAACTGATATTGCAGAGATTGTGGTTGCAGTGCTATTGCCATTTTCGGTTATTTTGGGTCCCATGGACTCGCTGAAAGCCCGGTTTTCAGCCAACCCTACAGCGTAAATAATGACAATATACAACACGCATTTCCAACTGCATATAGCATGAATTTTTATTAAACCAATTTAGGCACACGGACATTGAAAGGTCTGTCAAAAAAATTAAAGCAACCCGAACTGGGCACAACACACTTTGGCTTGGCTTTCAAAGCTTCACGAATTGCGATCGAGGTTGCACATTTGCACTTCAATAGATAAACATGAACAAGAATTTATTCGCCTTGAAGAACAACATTACAAGCAGACATGTGAAATGCTCATAGATACCTTTGTTGCAGGTAATCTTACTTTATTACTTTATATAGTACATGAGCCTAAAGAGATTCATACCTAGGTGTCAATGATTTTGAAAAGCCATGCTTATATTTATTGAAAGGCAATAAGGATATATGGATATATCATTACATTTATTAGTTTAATTATTCGCAGCGTCAGATCTCTGAAATAGTTAGGTTTAATATTTTGAAAAGTACTCTCAAAATACAGCCTGAAAATGTTCTAGATTGAGATCATTGGACAATTTGAAGCTGTCTCGATTTATGTTAGCCAAAAATGCATTTCAGCATCTTGGTAGTGTGTCCTATGATCAAACATAAACTAATCTTTTCTTTTACGGGGATTGAACCTAAATCATCTGGCGTTGTTACCCGAAGCGTTTGTGGCGTCCGCGATGCTGCATGTTATTAGAAATGCGTGACTGTATAACGGCTACGCGACAAATTTATGTTACACAGTTGACTTTCTGTCAAAGACATATATTATTGCTGAAAAAACTATACAATCTAATATGGCAAATACAACAAACATGATATAATTTTTGAAGAGAACATTTGAGCGTATTTGTCTATAAGGTGAGCGTATGGAAATGAAGATTTGAAACTCATGTTTTGTTTCGTTATTCAGTAATGTATTGTGGTTTCAGGAAAAAAGCTTGGCATTTCGAGGATCAAAGGAGAAGCTAACTGCTATCGACAATGGTACTTTTCTCGGTTTGATCGAATTGTATGGTAAATACGATTCCATCCTCACTGAAAACTGTCGACGCATAAGATAAAAAAGTTATGGGATCATTATATAAGCACCGGATCCAAAATTAGTTCATTTTACTGAACGCTCAGGATTTTTGACAGCAGTTGATTTGCCCGAGTCGATGCAGCAAAGTGCTAATTCTAGATACCACTCCGGATGTTTCGCACGTTAAGCAACTGTCTTTTAGTTTGCCATGCCTGAAAACGAAGCTTGGTGAGGCATTCAAGGTGTACGACTTTCTCATGGTTTATCAATAAATTTCCAATACAACGGATAGTGGTATTTTCGACAGGCTCCAAACATTACAAAAATATCATTTATGGCTTACTGGTTGTAGAGCACAGTGTTATGACAACGGAGCTAATATGAAGTGGAAAAAACTGGTGTTCAAGCCAAACTTCTGGAGCACAACTCAGCCGCCTTTTGCTTACCTTGCCACAACGCCCACATGATATTTTATAGTCGTTGATGCATCCAAATCTTCCGAACAAGCATTCAGCAAATTTTTTTCGGTGTTTTAGCCCGGTTATTTGTAATCGTAACAGGTTAACTCATCGCTGGGAAACAATGAAGAAAAATGTTTCGATAACAGAAAAATCTCAATCAGACACCAGGTGAGAAACTCATGTTAATGCTGTTGAACCTTTGCGCTTTGAATTAAGTGGAATCCTGGCAGACAACATTATTCCAGCTTCAAAAAGGATTCTAAGACAGTCTTTGAAGCTGGAGCGCTTAGCTAGCATGCGTCCGAGCGGTCCTTCGTTCTTTCAATCGTAATCTGGTAGGAAATACTAGTTCAAGTTAACAATGGTAGCAAAGCTCTGTAGAACTCAACAGCTGATATGGTAACGCAATAACCCACCGATTGGAATGGTCCTATGAGTACTAAGACCCCTATTTTACACCACTGAGATGAAGCGCCGAATCGTAATCATGGTGGTCCAGGCAAAATTAACCGCGTCGCAGTGTGGCGTCGCACCACGATGGCGTACTTAGCGTAGGTTCAACGCAAGGTGATCGCGGCCTGTGATGTAGTGGTAGAACGCTACTCTTGAAAACTAAAGAACAGCTTACGATTACCGCATTGTCCTCCGCAAAAGCATTCGTGGATCACTTCATTTTATGAAACCGACCTGATCCTCTGCATAAATATCTCAAGGAAACTCAAGTTTACAAGACGCTCACTCCGAAACAGCGTAGGAGAATGATGTAACGTAGCACTAAACTAGAACACACGACGTAGCTTCTATGATCGGGCTTTGTGGTGTATGAGGTAGCGCGCTAGCTTTACAGTCTAGAGTATCGCGTTCGAGTCCCGGCCATGTCGTCTTAAAAATCACTGGTAGATCTTCCATTAGTCAACCAGTTTGTATAGAGATAGCGAAGAATATCTCACATATCTCCAAATCCATCATCAACTCTTGGTCTTTTGGAGTAAACTTGACCAATATATCTGCAGGGAATTGCACACCTTTCAAAGTTAGACACACAATTGTGTGAAAATTCATTTTTCAATATGCATCTCGACTTAAGCATGACCGACAAATCTAGTAGTTAGCATTAATATCAATATTGATGTTTGTGACTAAACTTCCTGATTTTAACCCAGTTGCACTCAGGTCCAAAAACAAAGAAGAATGCGTGCTGGTGCGTTACACCAGATTAAACTCCAATTGCGTTCAGATTGAAATTAAATATATACCTTGACATCAATCTCATCACCGTTTCCAACGATCCATTCGCCTCTGACTCAACGGCGCGTCAGCAACGCAATCACCATCTGTGATCCGCCCGTCAACCTCAAACCCCGAAATGTGTCGACTGCGAACTGGATGCTATGACGAATGCTTTGCCTATGGCGGTTGCGACGGTTGGGTGCATTACCACTGCGCTCAGATCCCTGCCGCCCTTGCCAATGACATCAACGGGCTTTCCCGAATACTCGTGGCGTGCGAGAAATTCCTCTCCACAAGCCGCCAAAGCAAACTAAATAACGCTGCTTTCTCAACTCACAACACGCTGGAACATGGCCCAGGACTTCACCTTCTCCTCAAACTCCAGGAAGGTGTCGACTCAATGTCCGCCGCCGTGCAAGCTACTGCGACAGCCGTCAATGCTCTGGGTACCACCGGTTCCACAAGTTCTTCGAACGATTCAACCAACCCGGTCTCCATCATTCGTCCCTCATTCGCTGATGTGGCATCCCGGCATGCTGGTCCCAGAGGTCGGGTCAACTACGCTCCCCAAAATGACGACGAGGAAGCCAAACGCCGTCGATGTGTCGTCCTCACGGGGCTGCCCGAACAGGGCCGCGATCTTGAGGAAGCAACAGCGATCATCAAATTCTTGGATCCATCTGCAACAGTCGAACAAGTCTTCGTATGGGTATGCTTCATCCTCCCATCGCCGAAGCACTGTTGAACATGCTCATGGAAGAGCGAGACTTTTGAAACTTCGCCTGGCGTCATCAACGGCGGTCAAATCTGTGCTCAACAAAGCTAACAAACTTCGTCAATATCCTTAATATAGGTATATATCTACGACGATCTATGTCTGACGAGGAGAGACGTAAGCTGTCCACTCTCCATGAAAAAGCGAATGAATTAAACAGGGTACTGGAGGCAACTGCAGGTAATAGCGACAAGTTTGTCGTCGTTAACGAATAACTCGTTGTGTTTAAAGATTGTAATCGTGAAAATGGTCAACTAGTGAGGTGTAAACACAACCCAGTGGACTACTCATTTAACGAGAAAAACAGAAAACTATTTGTTAATTTAAACTGATGTGGTTATTTCATCGACTCAGAAAGCTGACCGAGTCGCTGATCCTTATAACATAAAACTGTAAATTGTTAAATGCCCGGAGTATATGCAACAAACTATGCGACCTTTACTTGATAACCGAAAAATATGGTGTGATTGCTATTACAGAAACATGGTTAAATGACAGTATACCGGACTCGTTGCTAAATGCATATGGACTATTTCGTGTTATTCGCAATGATAGAGCTGATTCAAAAGGTGGCGATGTAATAATTTTGATTCATGGAAATATTAAGTTCACCGAAGTGACGAGTGAGCAGTCCACCAATTTTGAATGCGTATGTATTGATTTATTTATTCCGACAAAGCATAGGTTAATTTGTGTGTACCGCTTTCCTAATAATGTTAATACCAGTGTTTCGCAGGTTATATCGGGCGACAGAGGCCTCTATAAGACACCGTCTGGAATGATGCCATGGAGATCTATAACATTGCTCAACATCACTTTTTGATTATAGTTATAATGGTTAACGAACTTGATTTCCAGAATGTGGTCTGTTTTCATTTGCCTGGTTTACTATATTGCTGCCAGAACATCAAGAATGGCATATGTCAGGGAATAACCGGAACCAGCAACCAGAACCGTCCATTTAAACCGGATCCGGAACCTGGTCTTCGAAACTTATATATTATAGCAAAACAGATAAAAAATGAAGGTACAGTGGATTTAAAATGTATTAAAAATAACTTTTACATTAAACTTAATGTATCACGATGACATTGTTTTTCTGAAACTTTAAAGAGACTGAGCAAGCTAATAATGTTTATTTATCGATCAATATGTCGGTTTTTTGGACACCCAAAGCAAAAATGCCTTCCACTATACACACTTGCGTATACTGCGTCAAACTGAATGTGTTAACACACATGGAGCATACAATAAACACTTTCGCACTGTCTCCAGTCGCCTCCCTTTACTACACATAAGTTTGTTACATGTTCTTCTGTAGGAAACTTCAAATTATTGGTTTATATGATTCTAAGAGAAAATAATACATAGAAGGTAATTTTCTGATCAGTGGTCAAAGACAGAATTTTTTCGGTGTTATAGCCCGGTTATTTGTAATCGTAACAGGTTAACTCATCGCTGGGAAACAATGAAGAAAAATGTTTCGATAGTGGAAAAATCTCTATCAAACACCAGGTGAGAAAGTCATATTAATATTTTTAAACCTTTGCGCTTTGAATTAAGTGGAATCCCGGCAGACGAGCTTATTCCAGCTTCAAAACGGATTCTAAGACAGCCTTTGCAGCTGAAGCGCTTAGCGAGCATGTGTCCGAGCGGTCTTTCGTTCTTTCAATCGTAATCTGGTAGGAAATACTAGTTCAAGTTAACAAGGGTAGCAAAGCTCTGCAGCACTCAACAGCTGATATGGTAACGCAATAACCCACGTATTGGAAGGGTTCTATGAGCCCTAAGACCCCTATGTTACACCACTGGGATGAAGCGCCGAATCCTAATATTCTGGTGGTCCAGGCAAAATTAACCGCGTCGCAGTATGGCGTCGCAATATGATGGCGTACTTAGCGTAGCTTCAACGCGAGGTGATCGCGGCCTGTGATGTAGTGGTAGAACGCTACTCTTGAAAACTAAAGAACAGCTTACGATTACCGCATTGTCCTCCACAAAAGCACTCGTGGATCACTTCATTTGATGAAACCGACGTGATCCTCTGCATAAATATCTCAAGGAAACCCAAGTTTACAAAACGCTCACTCCGAAACAGCGTAGGAGAATGATGTAACGTCGCACTAAACTAGCACACACGACGTAGCTTCTATGATCGGGAATTGTGGTGTATCAGGTAGCGCGCTAGCTTTACAGTCTAGAGTTTCGCGTTCGAGTCTCGGCCGGGTAGACTTAAAAATCACTAGTAGATCTTCCATTTGCCAACCAGTTTGTATAGAGATAGCGAAGAATATCTCACACATCCCCGAATCCATCATCAACTCTTGGTGTTTTGAAGTGGAGTAAATTTGAGAAATATATCTGCAGGGAATTACACACCTTTCACAGTTAGACACAAAATTGTGTGAAAATTCATTTTTCAATATGCATCTCGAGTTAAGCATGACCGACAAATCTAGTCGTTAGCATTAATATCAATATTGATGTTTGAGACTAAACTTCCTGATTTTAACCCAATTGCATTCAGGTCCAAAAACAAAGAAGAATGCTTGCTGGTGCGTTACACCTGATTAAACTCCAATTGCGTTCAGATTGAAATTAAATATATACCTTGACATCAATCTGATCGCCGTTTCCAATGATCCATTCGACTCCGGTTCAACGGCGCGTCAGCAACGCAATGACCATCTCTGATTCGCCCGTTAATCCCAAACCCCCGAATTTTGTCGACTGCGAACTGGATGCTGGTGACGAATGCTTTGCCTGTGGCGGTTGCGACGGTTGGGTGCATTACCACTGCGCTCAGATCCCTGCCGCCCTTGCGAATGGCATCAACAGCTTTCCCGAATATGGTGTGCGAGAAATTCCTCTCCACAAGCGGCCAACGCAAAGTAAACAACGCAGCTTCCTCAACTCACAACACGCTGGAACATGGTCCAGGACCAGGACTCGACCTTGTCCTCAAACTCCGGGAAGACGTCGCCTCACTGTCCGCCGCCGTGCAAGCTACTGCGACAGCCGTCAATGCTCTGGGTACCACCGGTTCCACAAGTTCTTCGAACGATTCAACCAACCCGGTCTCCATCATTCGTCCCTCATTCGCTGATGTGGCATCCCGGCATGCTGGTCCCAGAGGTCGGGTTAAATACGCTCCCCAAATTGACGACGAGGAAGCCAAACGCCGTCGATGTCTCGTCCTCACGGGGCTCCCCGAACAGGGCCGCGATCTTGAGGAAGCAACAGCGATTATCAAATTCTTGGATCCATCTGCAACAGTCGAACAAGTCTTCCGTATGGGTATGCTTCATCCTCCCATCGCCGAAGCACTGTTGAACAGACTCATGGAAGACCGAGACTTTTGAAACTTCGCCTGGCGTCATCAACGGTCATCAAATTAGTGCTCAACAAAGCTAACAAACTTCGTCAATACCCTGAATATAGGTATATATATGTCTACAACGATCTATGTCTGACGACGAGAGACGTAAGCTGTCCGTTCTCCATGAAAAAGCGAATGAATTAAACAGGGTACTGGAGGCAACTGCAGGTAATAGCGACAAGTTTGTCGTCGTTAACGAATAACTCGTTGTGTTTAAAGATTGTAATCGTGAAAATGGTCAACTAGTGAGGTGTAAACACAACCCAGTGGACTACTCATTTAACGAGAAAAACGGAAAACTATTTGTTAATTTAAACTGATGTGGTTATTTCATCGACTCAGAAAGCTGACCGAGTCGCTGATCCTTATAACATAAAACTGTAAATTGTTAAATGCCCGGAGTATATGCAACAAACTATGCGACCTTTACTTGATAACCGAAAAATATGGTGTGATTGCTATTACAGAAACATGGTTAAATGACAGTATCCCGGACTCGTTGCTAAATGCATATGGACTATTTCGTGTTATTCGCAATGATAGAGCTGATTCAAAAGGTGGCGATGTAATAATTTTGATTCATGGAAATATTAAGTTCACCGAAGTGACGAGTGAGCAGTCCACCAATTTTGAATGCGTATGTATTGATTTATTTATTCCGACAAAGCATAGGTTAATTTGTGTGTACCGCTTTCCTAATAACGCTGGCTGTATCGAAGGTATGGTGAAACATATTAATGACGTTTGTGATATTTCGTGGCCATCAACTGTAGTAGGAGTCTTCAACTTGCCTGAAATAGATTGGACATATCTGTAATATCCGGGCAATCATATTTACGAATATTTTATGACTGGTATTTGTCAAGCAGAGCTACAACAATTGGTAACTTTTCCTACACTTTGTGGGAACATTTTGGACTTGGTATTCACTACTTCAATGCTAAACGTTCCAACCGTATCATTTGATGAATATTTTTCTAGTTCTGGTCACTAATCTTTACTCTTAGTGGTAACTTTGATCGACATAACGGAAATTATGATATAGCGTTTGATTTTAATAATGCAAACATAGATAGTATTAAAAATTACTTATCTTATATTGATTGGGAAAATTTGTTGTACATTTTATTTTCGATAGAAGATAAATGGAAATACTTTCATAAGATTTTACACGAAGCGTGTTTACTATTTGTAGCCCGCCAAGCTTATAGAATGAATACATCTAAGCGAAAATATCCGACATATATTAATAAGCTCTTGAGTAAGAAGGCCAAGCTTTGAGAACAATGCAAGATATCTGGCAATTCTGACATATATATACAAAGCTCATAGTGAGTTATGTTCTAAAGCTCTCTTTGCATACATTCGTAACCAAGAACAAAAAATACTAAATTCTGGCAATCGCAACAAAATGTTTAAGCATGTTAACAACCGGTGCTTTCAAAAAATGGCGTTAGTGCTCTAAGAAGCAAAACTAACGAGTTAGTAACATATGGTAAAATACGGTCAGACATATTGGAACAAGCATTATCACACGTATTTATAACAGATGACGGTCACACTCCTGAAGTTAATCCCGCTATGGAAGGTGTTGACCTGTCCTGTATTTCTTTTTCGCCCAGCTATTATTAATAAGTTCATTTGTAAATTTAAAGGCAAGCACAGTCGCTCCCCAGATGGTTTCACTCAGTATTTTCTTAAGCAACCAAAAGATGTGTTATGTTATCCACTTTAACATATTGTTGAACAATCGTTTATTAACGGCGTCGTACCTGATATGTGGTTGCAGGCTGATGTCGTTGCAATTTATAAAAACGGATCTTCTCATGACCCATTAAATTATCGCCCGGTATCTCTACCATGTAACTGCTATGAAATTATGGAATCAATCATATACTACGAATTGATTCAACATATTTCGACAAATCGGATACTTTCTAAACAGTAACATAGGTTTTTAACTAAACGCTCCAGATGTACTCAACTTTTAGAATGTGTAAATGATTGGTGTATTTCGATTGATTCTGGTAACTCTGTTGATATAGTCTACATCGATTTTGCAAATGCGTTTGACACGGTTTCTCGTAAGAAACTAATACATAAGCTATCGACTTTCGGAATAACAAATAGATTAAGATCTTGCATAGAATCATCCCTTTGAAATATGAGCTTTAGAGTAAAATTAAATAAATGTTTCTCTAACTTTTATCATGCTACTTCTGGAGTTCCCCAGGGGAGCGTGCTGGTACCCACTCTTTTTCTATTCTACATTAATGATATCACTGAATCTATAGATAATGTTACCTGCAAAATTTTTTGCGGATGATGTCAAGCTATATGTTCAATGTTCACCAACTTCGAATAATTCGTCCTCATTGTTTTTACAAAACGCTTTAAACAGCGTTCAAGAATGGGCAACTAAATGGAAACTATCAATTTCTGTTCCAAAATGTAATGCATTACATTTGGGAAATATGGCAACTCAATAATTTCATATTAAATGATAATGCAATCCCCATTGTTACGCAATCTAGAGATCTCGGTATTCAAATTCACAGCTCGTTGAAAAGTAGCGTTCACTCCAAGCAAGTGCGACTAAGGCATATAAAATCATCAATATTTTATTCCGATGTTTCATGATGACAAATTTAGATGTTTTGCTACGGGCATACATTACGTACGTCCGACCGCTTCATGAATATGCTTCTCAAGTATGGTCACCTTGTTACTTAGGCGACATTGATATATTGGAGCGAGTTCAACGATATTTTACTCGCCGGCTTTTTATTAGTCTCAGATTTAAAGAAACGTCATATCCTCAGCGACTTGAAATGTTAAAACTAGAAGCACTCGAATTAAGGCGCCTACACCACGATCTATTGATGGTTTATAAAATTATTTCCAGAAACATAGATGTATATGAAAACTTTTCGCTTTTTCTGACATATTGCACACTCGCGGAAATTCTAAAAAGCTCTTAAAGAAAAAGTTCAAAACGAACATTGTGAAACATTCCTTCACCATCCGTGTTATCGATGCATGGAACTCACTGCCTGAGTTCATTGACAACAAACCGCTGGTTAATGCCCCAAGCTGCAAACCATTCAAATTTTTATTAAAACAAGTTAATTTAGACCACCTTTTGCGACATAATAGAAACCTTTAACAGTGTATTTGAAATAAACCCTAACTGAACTTACCATATCTGTGTTGTAATGTACATATTGTATTATATTTCTAACTTCTCTTCATTTAGAAATCTGTTGTTAGTGGAGCAATGGCTTACTGATTTTTTTGTTTATTTTATGATTGTCGGGTATCGCTCGTAGGTCACTTCTCACACGACGGGTTAAAGGCATGCAAGTTTATGCCCTTAATTTTATTTAATAAACATTTTTGTTGTTGTTGTTGTATATTAAAAATATTAGAATCACAATTTTTTCATAACCACCATGGTTGAGCATTACGGTTAGCCATTAGGGTTCAATTCACTCCATGGTGACATCAGTTATCTCTCATATGCGGTATGAGCTCAAGGTTTTCATTTGGTAAAAAGATTTCGAGCTGTAGTAAGAATGTCATAACAACAAATTAACAAGATGTTTGAAGAGACCTACGCAACAAAGACCAATATACGTTGATACAGCGTGTAACTCAGCATACTAATAACCGACAATAAATCATACCTCATCAAAACACGTCAATGGATCGACTGAAATTTGTCTTTGCCATTATTCGTACTCAAACACTACACTCAGACTCAAACTATGATACAATACAAATTATGTCATTACCATTCACACACCATAATCAAGTATAGCAAACAATAGCAAACAAAACAGATTAGGATAAGAGCCGGAAAAAAACTAGCGCAACTGGTCGACACTGTGTCACTTGTGCCAGTTTTGCCGTACTAATGACATACCATTCTTTATCTTTTAGAAAACTGACCGACGGTTGCTTAGATTCGACAAAGACCTTAAATACCGAGAAGCGAGAAAGCAACTTGGGCTCTAAAACCGAATTGGGAGCCGGACAATGTGTTCGCACAGAAAGTTTGATGCTCGACTAATAAAACTTGGAAAATAGGTAGTTTAGCAAAGTGTTGCTACGAAATTTTAAATTGTTCGTCCAGCGTATGAAAAGTATCGAACCAATCATGCTCGACATTGATGATCCGTACCATCAATTACTTATATACTTGACAAGCGAGAAATAAAAGCTAATTCCAAGCGGAATTTTATCTGACAAAACATTATACTATACGAAGTTGCAGAACTTTTTTTGTCGTTACATTGTATATACTTATATATATGTATATATATACAAAGCAAGTATTAGAATAATGTATATACTTATGCAGTATATATACAGAAAATTGGGATCCTTCCACAGCTTTACATCATGCGGAAAATGCTCCAACATTCCTAATGCTTTTACAGGGTACGTACAAAATACTACTTTAGACTTTATATCACAAATCCCTAGAGGCGGTTGTCAAACCACAGAAACCTAGCAGATTGTCAATTACAGCGCATAAATAAATCATTGTGTCAAGATACATAGGTATGTGAAGAGGTATCCTATTGTAAAAAAATTTGTCAAAAACCTACCGAACCGACTGACCAGTGTCCTGAACTCTTTTTAACACGGTTACGGTTAACAATCGATCCGTAATTGTAAATGCAATTGTGTCTATTGCTGTTCGCACAGTTCATGGTTACTGCAAGTCTTAAATGTTATCACCTGTGCATATTGGATAACACGATAAAACAAATTTTGTGGGACCCACTAGCATAACGGGTACACTTATAAAAAAGGATTGATATTTTCGCATTGAATAGAATGACACACTTCAGCTTAATCACATCAAACCTAAAAGGATGTCCCGATGCGCTTCGGCGTCTTCCCCTTGCATTTCATCGCTGACATTTTATCTGTTATCTTGCACTTAGAACAGGAACACAGTCTTCCAATCATTTCATAGTGCCATATTTTATATCACACTGTATTTCGTGGTGAGGCATTTTGTCACAGCTGTATTTCATGATACATGAGGTGGGACATTCTGTCTCAATGCATCTCGTGGGGGTGCGGACAAATGTTCCCTGCAACAAATGCAAGGAGCCATCTTTTCCTCACGAAAGGCAGAATGGACATTGGAAATGTCCCACCGATGCAATGCAGACTAACAATTTGTAACGAAATGCGATATACTTTTAGACTGCCTGTACTTTCTATCATACTCTTCATACAAAAATAAACAAATTTTGTCTATATTAATAATATAATCTTTAAGTTTCTTCACATGACTACAGGCGGTACAACACCACCAATATTTTATCAAAAACCTGTATACATTTTGCTTATGGCGTGGACATAAAGTAATTTATTAATTTATCCTATTGGTATTAAAAGTAATGTTGTAACTCTGAGCATGCGTCATCACACCCTTGAAACTGCACAGATATCATCTTCATAACGAACGTTTAATCGAAATCTGTGTATATTTTGCCGCTATCCTGTAATACTTATGACGTTTACGATACTTAAACGTTGCTACCGATTAATAGGTATTCGTCATTCTACTTAATCATTGCATTACTATGTACTAAAATTACAAGTGATACAAGTGGCTGATTCTGGTTTATTATTTCCTTTTTCCATTTATATGAATAATCTCAATGTATGGCTGCGTTTACTAAAACTTAAATGATATGTAGATTCGCTTTATGGAATTAATTATAGTCTAACCAAGGCATAAATGCTTATAATTATATTATTCTAAATTATAATTCATTCTAAGAAGTTAAACACAACGCGTAATATACTGAGATCAGCATGACCATCATATATAGCTTATAGTGTACAGATTTTTTCTTTGGCCGTAAATGCACAGCTGGCTGCAACAGTAACTAAAATCACTATCGCTAAATCTATTTCCTATAGCGCACGAAATGCTATGGAGAAACAGCTAACATGTTGGGCAAATGGATATTGATATTTTCTGTGTTAGTTAAAATTCTATTACCGCAAATATTCATCTTAACCTAAGATATAAACACAACTTAATATCAGCATATTGTCGTTCCTGCACTTTGCTGAACCGCCAGTTAGCTCTAGCGATAGAGGAATTAAAGATATAACTATTTATTTACTGTATCTGTATTTGCAATTCATTATGATCACTAGCGAGAAACACGGCCTGTGCTCTGGCGGTGCTTCGACCCACTTGCGCTTGTTCGAAGCCACTGGCCGTCGGCCTTCACTGCTCATGCCGAACCTTGCTAACCTTATGTTGCCAGCGGTCCCATAGATGCCGCAAGATCTTCAAAAATAGAGGGATTTCGCAAAAAACTAAAGGGGCCAGGCGTTTACATTGATTTTATCGTAAACCCATCAGTTAATTTCTCGCGTTTGTCAGCAAAACGTGGAGGGGGCATCTCCGCGCAACCTATATATTAGATGAACGCCAAAATAGAATATTTTAAGTTTTTAGTTTTAATTGAAATGTAGTCGCATTGGGTGTCATTCCATTGGGCACGCGAGATAAAATTGAATAGTGTAAAGATGATGTTACAAAAGAAAAGCAATTAATTAAGCCACTAAAAACGATCAAAATTTAAAACAAGCTGGAAGAACGAAATATCACAAGAAAAAAGCCAAAACTTAATACATATAAAGGTAATTCATGAAATTTTGTGACAAAGCAGCAGCTGTGGCAGAAGCATACAGTTTCGTTATGTATATAGATATACGATCTTTTACCTTTGCCTTAATTATATCAGTATACTTAGAGTTTTACGTAAATTTACAACATCATATTTTATTACATCATGTTTCTGCAGACGTTGATCTCTGCCGGTGGGACGATGCCTTATTAGCTATAAACCTGTGAATGAAATACATTGCCTTAAAGTTTATAGGCGTATGCAAACCTCATTCTGAATTAAAAGGAAACCAATTGCTTTAGTTCGGGCACCCTTCCAGCATATAAGCCTGAGATAGGGATTTGGCTATGTAATTTCAACGGCACAAAAATGAGAATCTACGAGTGAGCACAGCGTATTACGAGAACTATCGAGGTTAGTGCTTTGGCAGACTTGTAATCGGTCACCTGGGCAGCTAATCGCGATCATTGAAATTTTGCCAGGTTGGTACTCAGGTACTGAAATTTAGCACGTTTCGACGTCCACGTTTGAATTGTTTGCGTAGCAAAGCTGAAAATAAACAGTAAGTTGGTGCTTACAAAAAACTTAGTTATAATGCGAAAAAATACTGCAAGGTCTTTACCAAAGGGAAAGGAATGTAGTACAGAAGAAAAGTAGCGGCCCAAAGTCAGCTGTTGCTCTTAGCTCATTTATTTTATCCTGTCATATTAATTTATTTACGTTCTTAGAGCATGGCTGGTTTTGAGGGTCCGCATTATAGTGACAAACAAAGTTTTCAGCAAGCGGTAATAAATCACATATTTATTTTCACAATATTAGTATACAAGAAACTTGAATTTAGGTCTATATACATGAGTACATGACAATGTCTTAATAAACATAATGTGCTCTATCGCATTATATTTTAGTTTTAAGTCCATAATGCATCACATCGGATTTAAAACCTAGACGGTATGGTATAATGTCATCGTTCGCCATCGCTCTGG